>JACCGJ010001084.1:22479-82731 GCA_013407085.1 Atriophallophorus winterbourni
TTTCGATTGTATTTTTATTTATAAATGTAGAAATCAGGACCCCGTTATAATTCCTCTCGCATTCTACTTGGCAGAATTATCGCTAACAAATAAAGTACGTTTGTGGTTTTCAGCCCAACTGCAGCCACAGAAAAACTCTTACAACTCTCAAGTCAGCTAGCAGGAATCCTTCAAGTTTCTGAACAATTATCATCGACATTCACTTCCGGTTGTTCGCAATCTGGTTTTATTTACACCAGTCCCAAATCTTCCGGTAATCCCGAGGGCGATTCATCAACAATCTCTTCCTCGTTCGGCGAGTACAGTCCAAGCTTGACGGATGTACACAATACACCTACCGCGATTCGGTCCCCAACACCGAGTTCTGCAAATGGCTTGTCGCGCGGTACAAATTATGTTCGTGAACTTGAGGTAAGTATGATTTGCCGATATTTTTGTTCTATCTGAGTTTGATGGGGATACATTTATAGGGATATTGCTTACCAAAACTGAATCGGCTATTTTCCCAACCGTGTGTATTTATGAAATCACATGCCTGCCACAGAATCATGAACCGCGCGTGGGCTGCCTAAACCTATATGGCTAAAAAAGGACATTGGGACTCTAGCGTATTTCCACATACAGCTCAGTAACTTTAGCATGGTGTTGCCTATACCCTGTGGATGGACTACCCGATTGGACATTCGTGCAAGCTCAACCATGTAGACGCTGCTAACTTGCTTTATCATCATTTAACTTATTGACGATATGCATACTTTAGACCAAGGGTAAAACGTTCTTTTTACAAATGCTTGTTTTCATATCCTACCCTTTCCTCTCGTAATGAACAAATTCACCCGTTTGCTAATGTTGAGTGTATGGTTCGTGCATGGATGTGCAATCGTGCAGTGCTGCGCAGGTAACACTGTGTTAACGTAGCTTGTCATCGATACTGGGTGGAATGCCGAACCACACCAGATTCTCTACCAATTTATCTCGTATCATTGTCTGAGCCTGAGCAACCTTACAATATTTTAGCCTGCTTGCAGTCTGACTGTTCTGCACTGTGCCAGACTCCGGGTTTATGCGTGATTCGTATGAAAGCACAAGCCCGATCCAGGCAAAGTGCCGCACAGTCAGAGACTGCACGTGGGCTAAGATACTGTCAGGTTGCCCAGGCGTGATATAATGCACGCGTGCATGCATGCTTCGCTTCAGTGGTCACCACGTTACCATCTCCTTTGCTTTTACAAAGCCTGCTATTGTACATATGGAACGCACGTCTTATCATAATAAAATTCAATCAATTCGATATAATTCAATCTTTACTTTAATAGGATCGAAATGTTGAGCTGGCTTCGTTGCTTGAAAAACGAAACCGCGCATTGGAACGTGCCCTGGCCAAGGTTTCCACGTTGCAAGAGCAAGCCTCCAGAGCTTCGTCGCAAGCCGCTTCAGCACGTACGGAATTAGAGAAATCGTCCGCACGTGACCTTGCGAAAGCTCACGAACAGGTAGCGACTGTGGTTCTTGCTCATAACATTGTTTACTTCGTGATCTTACAACGTGCCGTTTTCAGTTACGATACATTCATTAGCGTTAACTTTCGTTAAACGGTGATCAAGGCTGTCGGTATTGTGTGACTTTAGGATCAACAAAGGAAATGATGTGGTGGACAGCAAAATATGTTCTAAATCCTAGGGTCCGAGAAATTCTGTCAGTCTATCCGGATGTCTAAGTAATAATAACCAGAACGGATGTCACTGCAGCGCGTTGACGGTTGAACAATGCAGAATTGCCACACAATTATAGCTCTGTGTAGATTTTTTTAAATTCGTTTAAACGTATCCGTCAACTTAGTTCGCAAAACGCAACTTGACTGTGATTTTTCAAATATTGCGCCTGTTTCATGTTATTTATTACCGCTTTTGGTGCTCCGGATGATGTGTACACTTTTCTCAGTGTGTATGTAGCGCGCCTTCATGTGGCGTCCTGCTCATAACGTGAATCAGGATCCAAGTCTCTCTCACATTCGACCCAACACTGTACCATTTTCATTTGCTTTTTCACATCTATTAGTCCCCTTCATTTTGATCTATTGTTTTACCCGCCATCGTATTACTTCCCCGCTCCGATGATTTATGTGACAAACATCTTACGATTCCGATAGTTTTCACTCTACACCTCGTATGACGGCGAGTATTTATAAATCACAACTTCGCTGGAACGTAAATAAATGTTTTGTTCCCTATGCCTCACAGTATTTGCTTTTCATGTCAATCTCTGGCAGTTTTTCATTCTCCACGCTCGATTATGTTTTGTCCAAACAAAAGATATGTTTCGCTTTGTTTATGTCGGTTTTTTTCCATTTCGTCATCAAGACATTTGCAAAATCGGTATTGTGCCTCAACAAATGACTACCATACTATCTAGAAAAATTTCCATTTTCAATGAAAAGAGGGTGTGAGTAATTGACGAGCTCTAATCGTCTATAAGGAGAACACACGTGCGTACTGAGCTGATGACGCTTGGTGTTGTCACAAACAGCAAAGTTGAGTGAAACCATTGCACCGCATTTTCAAAGTCGTGCATCTCATGAATATTTTCGTATAACTCCGTTTTTCAAAAACATAAATTACCCAAGCGTAATAATCCGATGCTTGAAGCTGGACTTCTACAGCCCGTAGATTGCTTCCCCGACTTTGTCAGTTGCATCAATAGTGTGATCTTTGTCACTATTTATAAAGCATTTCGTAAATTGGTTCCTCTGTAGTCTAAAAGATGACCATTCACGCTGCTTTGTTGTATGAATGCGAAGATCTAAGATATGAGTCTTCACAGCATCGCTAAGTTAATTGACACCATCGAATAAGTAAAGCAGCTATCCTTACTAGGCTACTTGGTAGTGACATAGATATAAAAACCAGTTCATGTGCACAAAATTTGTCAATTGGGTCATTTATTGCGAGTGTAAAACCTTCGCTTATCTATCCCAGTTTTATTTGCCACTCCTAACTCGTGGTGGCTTCGTTAAACGGGTTGTCCGACCCTGACGTGGTTGAAGTAGATGATCGCCTTATGAACTAAATTTGCTGTGGTTTAAGCAAACCCTCCACCCTGGTTGCGATCCGCAATATTCAACTTTGCACTAGTGATTCATCCCATTGCTACTGTTCAGAATCCCATTCAGTGGTGGTCTTGCTGTCGGATTCGTAGATAATTTGTTGACAAGCTGGGTTGCGAAAGAGTCTCGCTCAAATGCATGATAGTGAGATCTGCACGGAAGCTGCCTCGCTGATGTGGCCCCACCCGCTTTCGAAACTTGATTATATGAATGTTTCATTCGAGATGTCGACATCTCATTCCAGTCTTTTCATTGTAATAAGATGCGGTTCTTTACTCTTGCGCAGTTTTTCTAATGGCAGAACACTTTCCAGTATAGCTCGATGGGTCACGGAGGTACACAAACCATCGCACCATGTCAAGGTTTAGTCTCCTCGCTCCTATAAGTCGCGGTTCTTTACTTCTGCCCATTTTTTTCTGATAGCATTACATTAAGTTCCATTTAACTGATTGAATGGTCCCTTGAATCAATCAACCATAGAAAAATCGATACACAATTTTTTTACAGCTGACGCGGGTGAACATCCCACTTTATAGGCAGATGTGAGCAAAACATTAATTCTCTCAATGTTCCTATTCTCACATTTTAGATACGTGCGCATGCGCAAACGGTCGGTGTTTTGGTCGCAGAGAAGACGGAACTCGCAGCAAAAGTCACTCATTTAGAACGACTGGCTACGGATCGAGGCAAGGTTTGTTGTTTGTTTTTGTAAAAAAAAACATTTTGTTGGATTTACTCAGCATTTTCATTTACGAGTACGTCTTTCTAATTTGTCTCGATTTTCAGGAACTTGACGCGACCAACGAGCGTCTCCGGACGTTCCGGGAACAGATTCTGGAATCAGACCGAAAAGTTGCAAGTTTGCAGTCCAATCTTGATCGAGCCTCGGCTCAGAACGCTGAATTGAACTTGCAGGTAACACGTGGTCTCATTTTGTTCATGATATGTTGTCCGTATCAAAAAACGACTCTCTCTATCTTTCTCGTTGCTTTCATTCTAGTTGGATCGCATGAAATGTGAAGTTGAACGGGAATCGAAAGTAAAAGAAAATTCGCAGGCGGAGCTGCGAGATACCATTGTTCGGCTGAATATGAAAACAAATGAATCACTTCAGTTAAACGCGAGGTTAAGTGAGCTTCAACGCCAACTTGAGCTGGTGCAAGTAAGTGCCAGTGATTTACGTTTTTCACTCTTTTCTTGTCGATCGATTACGGATTTTTGCAATTTGATTTTCTTTGTCGGGCGTCTTCAACCAGTCCGCTTTAATTAGGTGTGGACACCATTGTAGATTTTGATCACGCGCTCCTTCGATCGAGATTTACAGTAAAATTCTCTTGTCTAAAGACAGTCATCTCTAAGCGCATAGCGTTCGAGAAGCTTTCGGATCCTACAGTTCAGCAAGCGTATCGCGGTGGTTTAGTCGATAATCTTCCCTCTGCGTGTCCGACAATGTCACACAACAGTGGAATGCGATTGCTACTGTAATGCACGATGCTGTAAAGTCGGTGTGTTGCAGTTCCATCCCAGGCAGAAGGCCCCGCTGGATCTCCTAGGCTACCCTTCGATTACTAGAAGAAAAAACGAAGGATTTCCTTCGGCTCACAATATATCAATATATCTTAAGCGTGGCATTTGATCAGATAGGTAAGCGTGATAGCTCCAAAAAGTTGAGGAAATGGAGGTAGTCAGCAATTCGTGTAACGTCTGAAAGCTGTTTCAGCTAATTCGATCGACAGATTCTAAAACCATTGGAGTTAGCGAGACGATCACAGAGAACGATGACACTTTAATCGCTAAGAAAGACCGCCACTTGTCTCGTTGGGCGGATCATTTACTTTTCCTCGAATAAACTATCGCCGGTGTCCATTTGCCCGAAACAAAATGGTTTTTATGCGCTAACCGCTATCTTTCACCACTTTTCGACTAATAAGAACAGTTTCGCCACTCGTGAAGGCTATTGAACTGATGTAGTGGTCATCAGTTGTTAGATATGTGCGTTATGTAGTCACATTTTATGGATAGTATTTCTATTTAATTTTAGTTTCTTATGTTTACCTAGGCCTGAGCAACCTATCAGTATCTTAACCCACGTGCGGCCTATGACTGCGCGGCACTTTACCTGGATCAGGCTTCTGCTTCCATGCCATACCATATAGACAGTATGGACTCAATCCTACCATTATCCGTAGTATGCGAAGGAATCATTCGCACTTTATTGCATTTGCGTTAACAAATTACGAAGATTTCGTGTCTTCTGCTGTCGCACCTTTTTCTATCCGCACTCGTTTTCCGCATGGTGTTTAAGCTGTAACAGTTGCATCTTATGGTGAATCATGAATACTCCGCTAAGCACATTCATACTTCTCGCTCCATAATCTGTCCGAAATAAGCAGACACTTTAAGGTGTGTTCACCATTTCCTTCAACTTTGCCTTCTCTTTGGGACGAACGATGAACTACTGTGAATATCAAAATGTGCTGGTTCTGCAACTCTACATACTATTCTATTGCACCTCCAAATTAAATCGACTGACCGTTGAGCGAAATTAACTACCTTGTGTTTATTCAACGTATGCTTAGGCTTAGGATAACGATGAACTCTGACGATCACTTCCTTGTTGCCAAATGTGTATGTTCCTTTGGTTAGCTGATTCGTAATTTTTCAATACAGGTCCTCTTGGAAAATAGGTATAAAGGACAAGCATGGTCACGAGATCGAACCGTATAACTCAATATTTAAGCAGAAGTACCATAAGAACAACGACGACAGTATGGCTACCCTCAGCGGGATACCGTTTATAGATAGTATTATAAGAATGATGAGGTAGTTGTACCAAGTCCAATGGCTTTCATATTTTTGTAACTCTAAATTCACTAATTTGTTTTCCCAATTACATTACACGTACCACAGCTTAGCGCTTCTTCAACTCTTAATCGCGTTTCACATAATTTCTAGATTTATTCTAATCAAATGCGGCCCGCGGGACAACTGGATGAAGGCGCCAGTGATTCGTTCAACCACACGCGAGAAACATGGCTCAAGGAGCGTGCTAATCTCGTACAACGCATCAAGGAGTTGGAAGAATCCGCTCTACAAGCGAACAAAGATCGCGCTAGGTTGGAATCGCAATACAAAACTATTGTTTCTCAGGTCAGCCGTGGTTGCTTCTGTCTAACGGTCCCCTTTTATTCAGAGAACTAGTTCCTTGACGTTTGTCCCGTTTGACATGCATGTACATGGAGCATTTATTTTTTATGTTACAGTTGGAACAACAATTGTCAACTGTACGCGCTGAATTAACGTCTGTCAACCGATCGCATCAAGAATTGGAGTCATCTTTTGAGGACACTAGACGATCGCTTCGCGAGAAAGAAGAAGAACTGTTGGAATACCGTAAGCCTTTCTTACATTTTTTTCTTCTAAAATGGGAGGCCTACAATGTGACAAAATGCTTTGTAGCGTGGTGGGTTGCATATGTGGTAATGTATTGCCAGGTTGCGCCAACATAGTCTGCGTTTTAGGAAAACAGGACCGAGAGTGCTGCGAGTTCTTTGTCGCACCCTGTCTAAACCGTCATTACCCAGGTGGCACAACTACCGTATAATCAAACTTCAGTCCTTTTATTCTTTTCAGCGCGCACTCTTACTTATTTGTTTCACTTGCAGAATGTAAATTGCAGCGGCCAGTGAACGAGCCCTCGAGTGTGCAGTCCGAAAGTTGTTTCACGGATAATCAAGTTTGCGACCATCTGCCGAAATTGGCTGAATTGACTGAGGGGAACGAGCGATTGCAAAACGATCTGGAACGTCAAACTGCCGAGGTTAGTGCATCGTCTGCGGGTATTTCTATTAACATGATTCTTGTGTGTCGCGAATTTCAAGTGTTTTCAATATTTGCTTCGTTGGTCTAGAATGAGTTTACTCGTTGTGGGTACGGATGTCGCTTTTATTGCATGCATAAACTCTCCATTTCGTCATTCGACCAACTCAAGTAGAACGCATGGTGTTTAAAGTAAATTAAGCTCTTCAGAAAGGTTTCGATTTGACTATCGTGCTGTATTCTGTTAAGCGATGAGCGTTAAAGTATGCAAAATCGGTCAGATTTATTTAATTTTCGCGAGTGAGATGTCGATATCACCTTGGCGTGATTTTCGCTGTAAAACGTTTCATTACTCTGTACATATTGGTTGCCAGGAGTTCCTGATTTCGAGCTGTACCCGTCTGTAAGCCTTTCGATGAGCTCACTTCGAGCGCCCAACACAGAAAGCTCACACAAATAATCCAGGTATTTATTCATTGATTGCGTTGGTTGTTATCAAATATTTAATCGATTTCCGCTCACATTAATTTCATTCATTGAACAAAAATACTCATTGTTAAAATCAAAATATTATTTACACGAAGGAACCTAAGCCCATTCGCTGTTAAGAACTATAGGGCACGTTAATGGACTACAGCCCTCTGATTTCTTACATTCATAAATAGGTCCGAGTTATATACACGCACAACATTATAATCAACGGGTACTAAATCGCAATCAATAAAAGCAACCGTATAGTCACTGGGAATTTTTCAAGGCTCGTTTCGTCATTTGATTTTCTGTCCTATTTAAATTCGCATTGATGTGTTATAATTTATCACTACTGAAAAAACAATTCTGAAATTCGTTTCAGTTCCTTCGGAATTTCTCTAACATATAGCCGGTTGTTCGATTGATTTTAGTTGTTTAGTTCGTCAATACCGTCAGATAAATAATTATGCGAGTTAACATTGAATTTCGTCGAGGAAGCGTAGTGTTTGGCTGTGATGTGACCGTTTTTAGCACGTGCTCGTTGAGATTTTAATGGCCCACTCTCCTGTCTGCCTTGGCCTGGTCAACCGGACAGCGTCTGTTGTGTTGGGGTTCCAACAGTATGTGCTAAATCGCTTCAACAAAATACAGGTAAGCTTGTGACTGTGGAACCCGATTCAGGGATCGACTGTGCTTCATACAATAAGTACAGTGCTGTCCGGCAGTTTGCTTCGCACTCATTTCAAACCCTGTATTAATTAGGACGCTGATTCAATATTAATGTTGCCGTATCTATTTCGAAAGTATCCGGAGGAAAGTATTTTTGGGTTCGAGTGTCAATATTCCCACGCACTACGCAAAAAACTAGTTAAATCCCAATTGATTGTCAAGCGGAGTGACGAGAAAAGCTTGTTATGATGCGTGACAGTGAAAGCCGCAAGGAAGCTGTCGTGCTGATGTCGCTCTACTCGTTCACGAAACTTGTTTGAATGTATGTTCCATTCGAGGTGTAGGCACCTCTACCCAATTTGTTTGTGCTTACTCTTCTATAGATTCGGTAGCTATTTAAGTCCCACCCTTCCCCATCTTTTAGGATTTTACTTTTTCATGGTTGTGTCAGTTAATCATTCGGTACGTGCTACCGGTGTAATGATGTCTGTGATGATGATGATTGGAATATGTTTGGGACCGATGGTGTATTCATAATGGGAAGAAATTTGTGTGCAATTAGTTAGAGCAGTTTTGGGTAACGTTTCACTTCTGACTCAGAAGCTTCGACAGACCAAAAGTCAAGACACCTTAGGTTCGACGAAGCTTCTGAGTCAGAAGTTAAACGTTACAGAAAACTGCTATAACTAAGTTGAATCCCAGTTCTCTGTGACTATTAAAACGAAACATTATTTGTTGCCATCTAGAACGTCCTTATACGGGATGCGATTTCAAGATTCAAGATTTATGGTTGAAAAAGCAATACTTTACAATCACATGCAGTTCACTATAGTACAAGTGTATGTGTGAGAAAAATTTAAAATCTAAAATAATTCTCGGTAACGATAGAATTTAAATAGTTCGGGGCATAATTTGGACTGGCTCCAGGAAAATCGTCGGATTGATTAAATATAGAAAAAGGGTTTTAGCTTACCAAATTGGCTGGAAGGGAATTCCAAGCGAAAACAAATACGCACAGAATAAAATTTAAACCTGCTTCAGTGATGGAGTGGGGGATTTCCAACTTGCAGTTGTGACCGCGGTTGTTGCTGGATGTTCGTCGGTGAAATAGTATATCCAAAAGGTGGGAAACACTGTTAAGGATTTTGAATGTGAGGAGGAGGTCGGCTCGCAGTCTCCTTTGTGCAAGTGTCGTCAGCTTCAGTTTACTTAGTCGGTCAGCGAATGGTAGGTTTTCGAGCCCAATGACCAACTTTGAGGCTCTGTGATATATGCGATCCAATAGTTAAATGTCTTTTTGAAGCCATGGAGTCCAGGCTTGTGAAGCGTAATCAGTAAGCGGGTGTATGTACGTGTTCATCATCAGAGAAAAACAGCTCTGGGAAAAAAGTCCGAATATCCGCCTTAACACACCGAGCATCCGAGACGCGCGTTTGTAAACGGCTTCGCATTGTAGACCATTTTTCAGGCTACCGCAAATCCAGACACCCAGGTTTTTTTCTTGTTTGGTGTACTCCAGGATAATGTTGCCAAGCTTGTATGAATGAGAAAAGCTTAGCACACGACCAATCTGCATGATTTGAGACTTCTGCATGTTTAGCGGTAGGTTATTTTCAGATAAACACATTTGCACAGCATCCAAGTCACTTTGAAGCACACTGCAATCCTCGGCAGTGCTGATTTTTTTCCATATTTTTATGTCATCTGCGAACAGAACCATCTTACTGCCGCGTGGTGTTGGCAGGTCATTCATATAAATCAGAAACAGTATCGGTCCAAGCACGGATCCCTGTGGAACACCGCTAGTGACATCGATTTCCTTCGATAATATACCGTCAACTCGAACCAGTATGTGTCTTTTGCTGAGATAGTCTCGCAACAAGTCATACAGTCCTCCAGCAATACCGTGTTTCTTTAGCTTGTTCAGCAGTAAGTTGTGATCAACTCTGTCAAAAGCTTTAGAAATGTCTAAGTAGCATGCATGAATACTGCCTCCGGCGTCCACTACACTAGTCCAGTCGTCCAAACATGTCAGCACATTAGTTAGACAAGAGCGGTTTCTGCGAAATCCGTGCTGGGCAATTGTCAAGAGTCCGTTCGATTCCAGGTGGCGCACTACTTCTGCAGTGATTATGCGCTCAAAAACCTTCGAAACCGAAGACAGCAATGTCACAGGCCTGTAATTTTTTACGTCAGAACGGCATCCACTTTTGTAAATTGGTGTAATTATTCCCAGCTTCCAATCAATTGGTACCATTCCGACTTGAAGCAATTCGCTAAACAGACGAGATAAAGGTCCCGAGAGCTGCGCATAACAGCCTTTGAGGAGCTTCGGTGAAATTTCGTCTGGTCCCGGAGATTTCTTTGCGTTTAACTTTCTTAAGTGCTGCGCAACCACCATCGGAGTAATTAAAATTTCACTCAGAGTGGGACGATCATAACCAAGGCTTGGTTACTGTTCGTGCTCTGTGGATTTCGGTGCAAATACTCCAGCATAAAAGTCTGCTAACAAATCAGCGGTTTGTTCAACGGATTCAGTGAAGCCGGATGAAGTTCTTAGGACAAAGACACCTGGTTTGATATTTGTTCTGTCGTTTACAAGTCGATAAAAACGCTTCGGATTCCGATGCATTTGTGAAATCAATTGCGATTGAAAACCTTGTTTATCGTCTCGAATCAAGCTGATAACTTTATTTCGCAGTCGTGTAAATTGCATCCAAGAATCAGCTGTATTTGTAGTCTTATGAAACTCCCATGCTATTTCCCTTTGCTGCATCCACTTTTTGGTCCTGCTACGTAGCTTAAATTTGTTACGACGAGAATTTTTCTTCGGGACGAGGTTTGAATGTTTCTCCAATATAAATTTCAGGTGTTGTAGGAGAGAGCGCCAATGACTGTCTGGATCGTAGTAATCCAACTGTATGAGACTAATGCTTTGAAGCTCTGCACAAAGGGTACGGTAGTTTACCTTTCTGAAGCATTTCATTCCGTCAAATTTGCGCCTAGCACTACAAACGTAGTAGAATTCTAGAACAACGTGGTCGCTCCGTCCGATCGGCGGTTTATAGATGATAGTTTCTACAGCGGTAGGATCAGATGTAAGTATCAAGTCCAAGGTAGACGGCCTGTCAGCTCCCTTCATACGAGTAAATCCATTAACGTGGTTATAGAGGGGTGTGTAATCCAAGACTGCTCGAAATTCGTGTTCAAATGTCTCTGGTGGATGATCATCACGGTTATACAGCTGATTCTTGAAGCAATTTACACGACTGCGAAATAAAATTATCAGCTTGATTCGAGACGATAAACAAGCTTTTCAGTCGCAACTCACAGATGCATCGGAATCCAAAGCTTTTATATCGACTTGTAAACGACAGAACAAATATCAAACCAGGTGTCTTTGCCCTAAGAACTTCATCCGGCTTCACTGAATCCGTTGAACAAACCGCTGATTTGTTAGCAGACTTTTATGCTGGAGTATTTGCACCGAAATCCACAGAGCACGAACAGGAACCAAGCATTCGTTATGATCGTCCCACTCTGAGTGAAATATTAATTACTCCGATGGTGGTTGCGCAGCACTTAAGAAAGTTAAACGCAAAGAAATCTCCGGGACCAGACGAAATTTCACCGAAGCTCCTCAAAAGCTGTCATGCGCAGCTCTCGGAACCTTTATCTCGTCTGTTTAACGAATTGCTTCAAGTTGGAATGGTACCAATTGATTGGAAGCTGGGACTAATTACACCAATTTACAAAAGTGGATGCCGTTCTGAAGTAAAAAATTACAGGCTGTGACATTGCTGTCTTCGGTTTCAAAGGTTTTTGAGCGCATAATCACTGCAGAAGTAGTGCGCCACCTGGAATCGAACGGACTCTTGACAATTGCCCAACACGGATTTCGCAGAAACCGCTCTTGTCTAACTAATTTGCTGACATGTTTGGACGACTGGACTAGTGTAGTGGACGCTGGAGGCAGTATTCATGCATGCTACTTAGACATTTCTAAAGCTTTTGACAGAGTTGATCACAACTTACTGCTGAACAAGCTAAAGAAACACGGTATTGCTGGAGGACTGTATGACTTGTTGCGAGACTATCTCAGCAAAAGACACATACGGGTTCGAGTTGACGGTATACTATCGAAGGAAATCGACGTCACTAGCGGTGTTCCACAGGGATCCGTGCTTGGACCGATACTGTTTCTGATCTATATGAATGACCTGCCAACACCACGCGGCAGTAAGATGGTTCTGTTCGCAGATGACATAAAAATATGGAAAAAAATCAGCACTGCCGAGGATTGCAGTGTGCTTCAAAGTGACTTGGATGCTGTGCAAATGTGGTTATCTGAAAATAACCTACCTCTAAACATGCAGAAGTCTCAAATCATGCACATTGGTCGTGTGCTAAGCTTTTCTCATTCATACAAGCTTGGCAACAATATCCTGGAGTACACCAAAGAAGAAAAAGACCTGGGTGTCTGGATTTGCGGTAGCCTGAAAAATGGTCTACAATGCGAAGCCGTTTACAAACGCGCGTCTCGGATGCTCGGTGTGTTAAGGCGGATATTCGGACGTTTTTCCCAGAGATGTTTTTCTCTGATGATGAACACGTACATACACCCGCTTACTGATTACGCTTCACAAGCCTGGACTCCATGGCTTCAAAAAGACATTTCACTATTGGATCGCATATATCACAGAGCCTCAAAGTTGGTCATTGGGCTCGAAAACCTACCATTCGCTGACCGACTAAGTAAACTGAAGCTGACGACACTTGCACAAAGGAGACTGCGAGCCGACCTCCTCCTCACATTCAAAATCCTTAACAGTGTTTCCCACCCTTTGGATATACTATTTCACCGACGAACATCCAGCAACAACCGCGGTCACAACTGCAAGTTGGAAATACCCCACTCCAATCAGAACTGCCGCAGGTATTTTTATTCTGTGCGTATTTGTTTCGCTTGGAATTCCCTGCCAGCCAATTTGGTAAGCTCAAACACTTTTTCTATATTTAAATTAATCCTGGACGATTTCCTGAGAGCCAATCCAAATTATGCCCCGAACTATTTATAATCTATCGTTACCAGAATTATTTTGATTTTAAGATTTTTCTACACACATATACACTTGTACCTATAGTTCAACTGCATGGTTATTGTAAAGTAATTGCTTTTTCAACCATGAATCTTGAATCTTGAAAAACAGCCTTTCATTTTTAATCTTTTTAATGCTATCATCACCGGCATTCAAGCGACGCTTTATCAACGACTACCTCGACGAAATGTATGTTATCAGCAGCTTGTTTGCACACAAAATCACTTACTAGATGCCATCGGGATCCTATCATTCATTAGAAGTGATGCAACATAGAATTTAATAGCTGGCGGTAAACTCGAAAACGCCTGGTGAAATTCTTTGATATGTTACGATTGAACAAAAAAATCCTGTTTTCGCTTGTTACAATATTCGTTATTCCCATATTATTAATGTGGTTTTCTGTAAAGTCATACGCTTTTTGACCACTAAAATTGAATCAACTTGAAAAATTTCTCAAAAAGTTGCTTTTTAATTCATCAACCGGATTAACCTCATGTTCCGAGATGACCTTCGACTATGTCGGTACGTATATACGGCATTTAACCTGTGCCGAAAACAGGCAGATTATTGCTGAGCATTTACCATGCATATCTCTGCCAAAAGTATTCTATCAATAAACAATTGGAAAAACATTTATCTCGTTATTTTTTGTGTTACTTTGTTGTCGTCGCCGCACATGTGTACGCTTTTTTGTAGTAAACATTAACATTGAGCTAAAATTTCGAATATTTCGTAATAAACCTTTTTCATTCTTCCTCAAATACCATTGACTTTCCGAATGATGTGATGTTTTTTGAAATCGTCATTTCAACTCGCAGCTGATATCCGTGAAGGAACAGCTTCATGTCGCCAGAGAAATTATTCGTGAAAAGGACACCATGTTGACAGATCGTGATCGTGTTCTGGAATCAGCCACTGCAGATCGAGCAGTTTTGAGCCGAGCAATGGAGCAGAACAAAAATCTAAAGGCGCAATTAACAGAGCTCCAAGATTCCCTCACCCGAATGGTATGTTGTTAATTGATCTTATAATATCTCAATAACCATTCGCTTTCGTGATTCGCTTATACTACGTCCAAGATATCATTATTTTGTTATTCACAGAGTTCTGAAAACGTGGAATTAAGCTCAAAGCTTGAAAAACACGTGGCCACCTGCAATTCCGAGGGCTCAAACCACGGAGCCAGCATTGAACACCCACCCGTTGTATGTTTGATTATTGCTTGTTCAAAACTGAAGTGTCTTCAAGAATGCTTACTAGATTTATTTTTTTCGACAGCCTGATGACGTTTCGTCCCGCCTCGAGCTCCTTGATTGCCTGGAAAACAAATTCAAACTGTTGCATCATTGGATTCGTGAACAACACGCCGCGCCAGAGGATACAGAACTTCACGCGGTTGGCCCCCTTGATTGCTTCATGGCACTCGAACGAACCATTCGTGCAACCATAATCGATCTCCACAAAGAAGTAGCCGCTCAAGCGGAACAAAATCGACAGCATTTCATCAAATCCGAAACGCTTCCCACCTGTGAACAATGGCAATCACTGCAGGTGATTCGTACAACATTCTCTCATACATTATTCGTTCCTGCTAAATTGTATCGCGCTTTGTCGGGAATCCTGAAATACTTGTTTTATTTAATTGTCGTTAGATGACTACCTGGTTAAACTCAAGTGATCAGGATGTTGTAACTATTCTAATTTGCGAATGACTCGAATGTTGTTGACGTTTAGATTTGACAATGTGATACTTCGTCTTCATGATTTTTGATGGATTCACGTGACCGCGTTTTTTGAAACAATGCGTCCTCGATTGATGCCACATGTGTCGGTGTTAACGACAAATATGTTGTGCAATTTGCTTCGCTGCAACTCCGGTCATACCAGGTGATTTGATCTTAACTACCAATGATGGCAATCATAAAAATCGCAAAACGTTAAACCGAATGAGTTACGGTGACATGTTTGGAAATAATTCGGGCCGTCTTAAGGTCACTGCATACCATTTCATATATTTGTTTCAGAACCGTTTAGTGTTAAAGATGTTATGATAGAGCGGTTGAACCGCAAAAACCGGTTGCATTCATCACGCAATTAGTCTAGTCGTGCTTAAAAGAGCTTTTCTGTCCCGACCATGTAAGTGATAGTTTTCGACCGTGCTTAACACGGCAGTGTGTTTTTGCTTTTCAACTGGCTACACGACTGTTTTCTTTTTCCCCGGGAATGGGATTGATGGGGTATTTTCAGGTGTTCTGCCATAACAAGCAAGAATACGCAGTATGAATAAGCTCTGGCATTAAATGGTTGCCCAGACATTGATAGAACATTGAGAAGGTATTGGGACTGCAATGAGCTCTCGGTTGCTGCGCATTGCCAATAGAATTCGATATAATGCTACACGCTCCCACAACGGCCAAGTTAGGTGACTCGTATAATAGCTTTGTCGAGGTGGGCCAGACACGTTTGAAAGCCACAGCGAATGGGTAACGAAACCGATCGCTGCCTTCGTGTAATCCAGTTTAGTGCCAGACGCAATCAAATACGCTTGCTCGAGATACATTCCGTTGCACGACTTCGTGCCTTAACGAACTTTAGCGAGACGCAAGTCAAATATTTACATCATTATCCATCAGCTAAACGTCACATTTGTATATTGTCATGTATATTTGCGTTGTTTGAAAATTTGCCTATACTTTGGTTTATACACTTTCGCGGCCCAGCGTTTGATGTATACTCTCAGCCCATCTAGGCACTTCTTTTCAAACTGTTCTCTCATTTTTGCTGCTGTACACACATAAACCGTATTCAAAATCCGCGCTACCATTACGCCAAACTTTTATATAAATGATGAATATAATCCAATCAATAATCGCTTCTTCTTGTTATGAATTTCTACAAAATTACCAACGTTGAAAAACACGAACGCGTTTCAGTAAACTTAATTTATCAACTGTTTCAGCGGGCGCATGAACAACTTGAGGCTAAATTTGTCGAGTGCATGAACAAATTAAGTCGCTCTACGGAGGAGCGCAACCGGCTAGAAGCCATTGTTGAACATTTGGAGATGGAAGCCGCTAGTGTCGGTGAATATGTCACTTTGTTTGCTCATAGACGTGCTGCCGCTGCCAATCGAGCCAAAGCGCGCGAGGAGCTCATACGGAGGCTTGTCGCGGACCGCCGTCAATTGCGTTCGCGTCTCATGGAGATGCGCGATGTGATGGTGCAGAACGCAAGTGTTTTCGAGTCCAGCGAAAATAATCAAGGTGAAACTTAATTGCCCATTCGTTTTCATAAAATCGATGATGCATGCATTCTTTTTTTGTGGCTCAGTGTTAGACAATTTTGGCAAAACTATTCATCATCATATTTGGTCAAATCATATCATACCGTGCACGGCTGTGCAGTCGTGCTGCATGCTGAAGCACGCTTTAGTCTCATTATTAGTTCTATTTCTTTTCTCACATCGGTCTAGGCCTCGGCAACCTGGCAGTATCTTAGCCCACATGCAGTCTGTGACTGCGGCACTTTGCTTGGGTCAGGCTTGTGATAGTGAAAGCCGCAAGGAATCTGTCATGCTGATGTCGCTGTACTCGTTCACAACACTTGCTTGAATGCATGTTTGATTCGAGGTGTGGGCATTTCATCCCAACAGTTAAGCACCGGTGCAATGTTATGATGATGTGCTTTCATGCCATATACCGGGCCATACAGAAATCCGGTGGATATGGCTAAGTCTCGATTAACATGGAACGGACTGTTTCCATCTCCAGCTGTTTTATGACCTTCAAAATCAGCTGCTGTCGTACTTAAACGAGAGATAGGCTCCGTAACTTTTTCGCCCGCAAACGCCGCGCCTTGATATTCCAGCACTATGTGTAACGGTCGCATTGAATTCATACTCTATTTCATAATTTGTTGTTTCAGCGTTACCAGCTTATTTTCCTTCGCCAATGAAATCACGTCTCCTTATAAATGTTTTCCGTAAGCCATTGACTTGGGTAGTAATTGTTGGATTACCGTGTTCTAGCGCAATAATATTCCAAACCCAGTCCATTTCGAGGTTTTTTAATCTTCAAGGATTATCTTCATTACGCCAATGTTTTTTTACAATTGGTCATTTATCAACAGTTTTTCAGCCTTAAAAAGTCTTAAGCGTTCGTTATAGTTTATTATATTCGAAATTTCCTCAAAATCAAGTTGCTTGACACCCTCCTGACTTAGTTCATGCTTGAGACTGAATACTGCATTCGTACCGTACGAATTATCCTATTTCGATTGTCACATTATTATCAGGTTTTTTGAACTCTCCCCTCGGAACTCACCGTACTGTACTTAATCACGACCAACCTACATTCTTTACAAACGACTATATTTATATCCTATTTCCATGAAACTCAATGCGTACGGAATAAATGGGGAACGTAATTTAATAGTTGAAATGACTGAGGCTGGAACACATGCGATCAACAAATCTGTATATTGTGGCACTTGCCGGTGCGTCGGAATATTGTTCATTAAGGTTTAAATTCTCTTTCATTTTTAATTGATTGAACCTATTGGACTTTATACACAATTGTCACATGCACCAGTGTCAATTGACCCTCTCTTGGCCTACACGATTCGGCACACCTATGATTTTAGTAGGTTGTCAAACGAAATAACTAATTAGAAGCGGTGTTTTGGTTGCTACCAAATCACGTTCCCCGTTTTGACTAATATCCTTAGTCCTATGGCACTGCGCGTTATCAAAACCTGCTCTACTCGATTAGTCCCACAAAGGATAGATGGCATTTTCCTCGCTCGTTCAAAGCGTTCCTTATACGATCGGTTTCCCTACAACAATTCTTGGATTTCGTTGGGAAATTAAACCGTTTTTCGAGTCACATATAGCCGTTTCTGGCACTTGCTTTTATTTTTAACCACATGCATTGTCCCTTCCAAATTTAGTTGCGACTGCGATAAAATCCTGGTTGGATGAATGCACTGAGGATTATAAGATGTCGCTAAATAGCGATTAGGTAGAACATGATAAGCTCAACAACAATATTTTGATTTAAAACGTTGCACGAATCTTCACACTCGGAATTTTCCCATTGCAGTCCGAACCGTGTCACATGACTTGGGTGCATTGCTGGAGGAGATTGCTTCAAATAACGATGATATCGCTGTAGCACCAGAATCGGATGAACACTACGACGAATGTTCCACTGGGATGCATGAATGTGGCGAACAAGCGACGACGCTAGTTGGATCTGAACTGTCCTTGGAACAACTGCGCAAGCAAGCACTTCAGCATGATTGTCCGCACTGCAAATGCTGCGTGGGGACCTTATTGGAAGTATGAAAAGCCCCTAACTCTGTCGTATTCAAAGTCTTTCAAATTTGGTTGATCCCCGTCACGTGAATTTCTCCGGCCACGTTCATGATTTATTGGAACGTTTGAATTGACTTTTGTTTTTAGCATGGCCCCAACCGTCTGTGATGATGATGATGATTAAAATACTTTGTTCTCATGAGGCATTTAATGGTCAAAAGCAAACGGTTGCGCGGAATGGTTGTATTTACAAAGTTCTGTTATCAAAATATTTTTCCCAAAGTTTTCTCCGATGCGGTGGCCATGAGTCTTCGGTGTAACACTCGAACCCCACCTCGCACTGCTGCTGCTCGGATGAGTTACTTATTTGTGTCATCACGAGAGGATCTTCCACCCCAGTAGTTAATTTCTCATCTGGCTGTAACGAAATTTCCGAGAGCCATTTCGTGTCTGGTTGTTTGTAAAGTCTGATGATATCCATGATTTGTAATTGTGAACTGATACCACCACGGTCGATCCATTGGCGTTTTGTGCGTATCACCTTCGCGAATTGCGCATGAAATTCTGATTGCACTGCTTGTTGATCGTAGATGTAGCTGATGGATAAAAATGAAAAGACCAGTTCGTAACGTGCACTAACGGGTACGCCAATCACTGTGGTGTGCCGATCTATAACAAATGGTGAATGTCCTACTCACAACGGCGGAACAGTACACTTGTCACACGAGGATGCTGATTAAAGAGCATTATTTGTTGAATGTTGCAAGAAAGACTTTTAGGGCCTTTTGCATAAATCGGTTTAACAAAACATCAACATTAGTTTAAAACACAATTATGATTTCGTATTGCTACCTTCTGCGACAGGATGCTAAACATACTTTGGCGGCAACTTGACGATGTACCATGTTTATTTAGCGCTACAAAAGTTGGCAGTCTCTGACTGTGGGGCACTTTGCCTGGATCAGGCTTGTGCTTTCATACATACCAAAGTTGGCAGATGCTTTTCTGGTATGAGGAAGTGCTCCGACACACTGGGTATTAAATAAATTAAACGAAATTCAACAGACCCTCACTGCGTCCCTGAATAGCGACTGGAGGGACGGTGGAAATGTAAAAACATCAACGGTGTGCACAAAAATCAAAGTAGTCACATTACCGGTTCAAATGATGGACAGCGATGAGAAACAGAACGGGTTGTTTGTGGAGGCTGACGGTTCCGGACAGTAGAGCGGCCGCGTACACCCGCAGAACGGATGCGTCCGTTTCGCCTGGCTCCAAGAAATTTGCAATGGGAATCAATAGCTGGAGGAAACATAGTTACGAAGTATGAATTCCTACCTGATCTAAACGCAGTCGAATAGCAACCAACGCATTCTGGTGTTCGCCCCACAACGCGCGTCGGTATTTCATGTGGCAGCTTTGTTGACAGGGCCACAAAATGAGGTTGGCGAATACGGGGGAGTTATAAGACAAAGCCATGAAATGTGCAATCACATCGACGTATCTGTAATGAAACGTAAACGATGCGTTGAAATTAGTGAAATTTAACGGGAAAATTTCTAACAGTTTTGAAAGTTTTAAATTAATCTTAAGAGAGGACCTATGGGCGAGGTGAACTAAACCGTTGAAGGCTGAACTGTCTGAATTTACTTAGGCAATCATGTGGTACTAGTCGCGGTGCAAACCACGTACCATGAATTATCAGTCTGAAAAAATACGGTATTCCGATATATTTTAGCTCAATGGCCACTGTACGACAAAAATAGCGCGTCGAGAAATCTTGTACGTTCAGAAATTGCGCTGACTTGGAATGCACTCTCCCATTTACAGTTTAGTTTACCAACTAGTTTGCTATAGCAACAGTGGCGATACTAGTGTATAGACGCCGCGATTTCGACCACATTCATCATCATGTGTATGGATACTCTCGCCTGGTTAATGGCTGAAGACTTCCTTTAGTCTTGTGATGAAAGGTTCACGAGTTAAAAAATCACCGATGATGTTATCCGGTTGGAGTGAATCAACAGCAGTATTCTTGATGTGCAAACCAACGCTGGTGTCAAAAATTATTAGCCAAGAGTCACATGAGGACCTGCCGCGGACACATTGTGACCCGAATTATCCCTAGATTTTCGGTTTAGGTCTAAACGTGACTGCGAACCTTCGCCTGAACACATACTGATATTGATTTTTATAATGTTAAAAAAAATATCCGTTGGGCACAAAATGTGTAAAATCTTTTGGCAATTTTGCAGCATTTAAGAATCGTGTAGCGTGGCAATGACCCTACACGATTGTTAACCGAGCATGCATTGAGCGATAGCTGGTATCCGCCAATCATGGTTTATCATGCGATTTTTTGGATATTCGATTCTACCGCCAAAAATATCCCTATTTACAAACGGCAAAACGCAAAGCCATTGTGAAAATGACTATGATGACCTTGTTGCAACTTGTGGTTCGTTCAATCCCAGGTGAGTTGGTAGTGTAAAAAGCGGTGGTAAAGCTTGAGCACTACATGTGAAAATGTTTAAAAAATTGATGACTGCTATATAGATTTATGAAAATGAAAAAACTATGTAAATTGGAGAAAATTACTACGATCCATCATCTTACAATTCGTAGAACGACGCATAGTGTTGCGGCAGCTTGACGGTTTCCAACGATAACGATTGCTTCGGTAGGCGTTCGTTTATACGAGACATTGGACCTAGAAGGAAAATAAGTTTGGCGATCAGTATCCCTGAGCGACCGAAGCAAAGACTCCCGGCACAAGAGACGGCCAAGCAACCGAGGTTCAAGTGAACGAGGAGATTCAACGGGGCGATCAAGTTGCTGCTTTCCAAAGTGAAACGCATTGATGTTCGAAGAAGACACAACATCCATTGTAGTACGTTCGTCATTGTTAGCAAGGCTGCCTGGCGGGTGATAAAAATAAATTGGGAACATGAGTGTGAATACTACAGTGTGACAAACATAACTATCGATTGCAATAACTCAACATTTTCAATGCAATCGAATGAGTACAATGTTCCGAAAATAGAAAAAACGCGAAAGTTTTATCAGAAAATATTCGAAATCTGGGTTAATGTTTCGTAGATAAAACGGCGCATAAGCACGGTAACATAATAGAACAAAATATAATAAACAAGACATCAACGAGATAAAGGTTCCTCAACTGTTCAATGACAACAAATTTTTGACAGAGATATCTTGAAGTGAATCAGATGAATTATTGCTAGTATGGCGGCGTTCTGGATTGCAAAGTGATCATGCACCATAAGCTTCGTTTATGTGGCGCAACTAGTAACCTCTTCACATTCAGAGCAGTCCGTCATCCGGGCTAGGGCCCCCGCGATCAGATATCGCAGTATTTATGTATGAAATCACAAGCCTGATCCAGGCGAATTGCCGCACAGCCAGATACTGTCAGGTTGCCCAGGCCTAGACAGATATGAGAATGCAAAAAGAACAGGAAATGGTAGTGAGACTCCAGCGTGTTTCAGCATGCAGCTCACTACCGGTGGCAAATCAATTTGGCACGGCGTTGGCTGTACAGCACGGAAGTGCTGCACGATTGCACATCCATGCAAGGTATCACAGTGGCTAGTAACGTTTCCTGATATCTGGAAATCGCGTTCAGTGATGATCTTACAGTAAGCATCTTGGGGTGTTGCCTAATCTCGTATCTTGCGAAGTGGAGTAAAGAGGAAAGCGAGTTATGATACATGGCGGTGAACGCCGCAAGGAAGCTGTCGTGCTAATATCGCTCTACTCGTTCACGAAACTGGACAAAACGTGAGTATTATTCGAGATGTGGGCACCTCAACCCAGGTTGTTTTGGTTGCGTTTTTATATATTCCGTAGAAGCCAAGTCCAAAGCTCTCAATCTTTTAGAACTTTATTTATTTTACTTTCTTCATAGTTGTACAGCAGTTAAGCATCCGGTACACGCTACCGGTGAATTACTGTGTCTCATGATAATGATATATTACGAGATATTGCCAGTGAAGATAGTCATCGAATGGAAATCCCATGCTGTATTTTATTATCCGCGAGATATAACAACAATCGTGAAACTGACAATAAGGTAACGCACTTTTTGCTTATTTTTCTCGGGACAATCACGCTGTCCGTAGAAAAATTGGAACGGGAAGAAAATCCAATTTTCAGGAACCGCAGACCGTACAATCGAATCGCATGATCGAGATGTAGAAGGATCTGAATGGAAATTAAAAAAGCGTTTTTAGTGGTAAAAATCGTTTACTTGAGACAGACTAACAAATCAAGAATCGATTCAAATACATACATGGATAGAAGGCCAGTTAAATCACACGATCTTATGTTATCTCCGGGTTCTTGGACGATGTGAAAGTCGAACGAAAATCTCCTCGACTGTGTTGCCCGGGTAACCATTAAACCTAACGGAGAACCGTAACTCCGATGGATGTGAACATAAGCTCTCGCATATTCTTAAACGAATCATCATAAAGACATGATTTACACAAATCACGTTTTATCAATATGCTGATGGTAGTACGGATAGCGATTAGATTAAGATTCTGCACGGATGTGCAATCGTGCAGTATTTCTATGCTGTGCGGCTAACACCGTGCTGAATTGATTGGCCACCGATGGTGAGCTGCATGCTTAAACAGGCTGGAGTCTCACTACCATTTCCTGTTCTTTTTGCATTCTCATATCTGTCTAGGCCTGGGCAACCTGACAGTATCTGGCTGTGCGGCAATTCGCCTGGATCAGGCTTGTGCTTTCATACCTAGATTAAGATTTATGTTTATGTGACGTACAAACCATACGTACCAGAGTCAACAGAAAGCACACCACGGTAGGTTTCTACAAGTGTGCCGAGATAGGTGGTGCAGTTGGCGTTGTCTCGATCGTCCGTAGAAAAGCTAAAACGCAAAAATAGAAATGGACGTATTCATGAGCATCAAGTTATGAGAGATTTGGAGTGCGAGATACATGATCAAGATTTCCAGTTGCAAAATTCGACTTTACACTTTCAGTGCATACGAACCTGGCTTCATACAAGAGGCCAGTAAACAGTGATTGACTACCAAACGATAGGCTTTTTGAAACAACCGCAAAACATGTATGCACTTATAGCCGATGTCCATTCACATGACCGGTTTCAAATGGCTTGACCTCAATGAAGTGGCGGAAAGATTAGGTTCCGTTAGCAACGGACCGATACATGGAGGGTGGATAAAACTGGGATTCTTTGAAGAATGGACAAACCAACGATAAACAAATCTGGTTCATACAGTGAAATATTTACAATTGAACAGTCTCTTTGTTCATATGCTTGCGAGGCCGCCGAATTCCGTCTGTTTGTCCATACCATACCAACGAAGCCGGGAAACGCCCAATAGTGTAACCGACTGCAAACGCGCTGAGATGATCACAATTACATATACATATATATAGCTATTGTAAATTGTGAATATATATTGCTGTGGGAGATAAAAGCGACGGTAAAACTCACTTTAAGCAAAATTGCACTTGCGTGGGATGAAAGAGTATACAATCAAACAACACGGAAACAAGCTGCTTCTGTGAATGACGAAGCAAAGACACCAGGCGCAAGCAGGCCACGTAAATTGCATTATTTTTGGGCGAATCGAATAACTTTGCACGCAATTCACAGGCCATAGGATTCTGCTGTTCAACAAGCTGAGGAAGTGAACACGAGCAGAATATACGGTCAGTTGAAAACCCGAGAAATACAAACAGATCACTTTATACATATATATCGACTTCAACATTTCAACTCAAAACGTGGAGCTTTTAATAATAGGATCACAAAATACTTATGCAACACCTGCGAAGAATCGTGAATCCGAAACAGATAGGCATAACTTGTGTTAACCAAATCACATCTAGCACAGCGGTCTAACAGGGAATACGTCGTTTGTCTAATTAAGATGACAATAAATTGAAGCCTTAATCAAACAGATGTACTACAATATCGTGAAAATTAGAAGTTGCGGGTTGTTAGTACATTGAAAAATACATGGACTCCCTGGTGAATTGTTTACAAGGACGGCGACGAAGAAAATTAGCAAACTAGAAAGCATGAAATGATCAAGATAAATAAACGTCTTGTACCCATATTTGTTAGAAAAACTAACCTTGCATAAGGAAACCATTATTCGCCCAAGTAGCTCTGATTCCAGAGCGACAAGCAGATATGGCAATGTATCGTGGCTTGAATCACGAAGCCAAGGTAACGGGTCCGAAGCGAATAAGAGCATCCAACGGATGAGCGGGAGAAATGCGTCGAATGACATCGGGTGCAACAAATGAAGTCGCCAATGTACAAAAACGTACTCCATTGTTGTGACCATTGAAGCAACCAAAGGGATGAGATCTTTCAACGGTTCCGATGTGCCAAAATCAGTGTTGATCCCGTGAGCTGGCCAGGAAAAGTTAGCAAGAGCGGAATTCGGAACATTGTAGCGGAAAAACACGTGCGCCCCAAAATCTGGAAGACACTTTGGTGCAATTTGAACTGGTTCTAGAAGAACGGGATCAATTGTAGTTAGCTTTGGAAGTTCATCCCAACGAATTTGTGCTTTGGCATCGGCGGTGATAGCGACACTATATGGCGCACCAGCAACGTCTGTCAGATCGGGGAGCACTGTGATATCAACGTCATGCAATGTATTCGGTGCACCGGTCAGGACACTGCCGCACCTGCGTTAAAAAATTATTAAATCACGTAAAAACGTGGATCATTGTGGTACTGTATCCACTTCATGACGGCAAACAGCCATAAACCGGTTGCGGTGTATAAGTGTGTGAGCAGCATTACTTTGGTCATCCATGAGCGCCTGACCAGGAATCAAGATGTGATTCTGTGTTTGAACACCGTGGTTGGTTGTACGAACCCTATGTAACAGTGACATTCAAGTCTAACTTTGTTTACCACTGTTTGAAGGCTCACTGAACCTAATCTTACTATATCCACCTGATGACGTCAAACAGCCAGAAACCGGTAGTGGTGTGCCGCGGATGTGAGCGCCACAATACATTGGTCGTGGATTGATGTCTTTATAGAGTTTTTAATTAAAAGGAGCTATCAGGTGTTGCTAACAGAAACAGCTTTAATAAAAAATCTGTTCGACTTCAGTTCCTTTCTCACGATTCCCCTTGTTTTGTTGACGTCCCCATTCTGAAGTTGCATCACAAAGTCGCGAGAGTAGAGTCGACGCTTTATATCCTGTGGAGCCGCCGCAGTCTCTAACTGCACCTCATTCGAAACCGCGTTGAATAGCAAAAAATAAAACACTAGGGCAATGCTTGTATTACCTGGCAAATTATAAACACGAGGCACCATCATCATGGAGCACGAGCCTAAAACATAGGAGCATAGCGTAGGATAAAAAAATCCGAAAAACTACACACGGAAGGTCTAGAACGATAGAAAGTTATGCAAATCAATTTTGATTGTGAGGTCAGGTGCCAGTTCTATCTTTTTATAATACCAGAAATATAAGAATTCCTCTTCGATTTTAGTGAGTGAGACAATGGTAGTAGGGTTGCACTGACATAGAAATGAAACCTGTCAATCAAGAGATCCCAGATGCCAACACTATCGGGTTATCACGAAATATTCATCCTCATTACTCATTATACCCATATAAGGTGTCAGCAACAGACAAATAACGGTTACAGTATAGCATCCTGGCAAGTCGATGAAATCATAACACCGTTACTGTTTTGCCCAGCTGAAATTGGTGATGACTAGCAGCCTCATGCGGCTTATTCGCTCGATATAGAAAAAACTATTGCCCATGGCATTACTGATTGTAGATTGCGTGAACCCCGCAAATGGTACTGAATGAAAGTTCAGTCAAACACGTGATCGGTTTACCTGAAAAAGTGTTGTATGAGGGTGACCCACTTATGTTGGCTGAACAGCGGTTTAATACAGTCATTCCAGAGTACATCGATACGATCCTGTAGAAAAGGAGAGTCCACATTACACAGTCGCAATCAAGCATGTAAACAAAGATAAACAAAAGCAAACTTACTGTACTTCCAATGGCGTTCAGATGACCGTGAACAGTCGACAGTCGAAGCAGAGAGTCGACTAACGATCCAATCAAAACCGGTGTGATCCCTCTGGACAATAGGCTGGTCTGTTCGAAAATGAAATATACAGGATAATGCATCAAGGAACTGCAAAAACAATCAGATAAGTAATGGGGATCACTTACAAGTGTACTCTCAACAGAGAACTGGAACGAATGCAACACAGCGGTGATGCGTTTGAGAAGTTTGGCTGTCGAATCGGTAAACGTGACCAGGTGAGTCAAGAGAAATGATTCGGACCATTCGGTATTCAACCTAAATTAAAAAAAACGGAAAACGTGTAAATAGAAAAATAAGATCACATCAAAAGGGTCCAACGAATACAGGTCGAGTATGTACGATTGAAGATCAAGGCATTCTATGGGAATTTACTGAAGAAATTCGTACTTTGGCCTTGAGGAGAGTGACTCGAAAACACGAGTCAAAAAGCAAATCCAAGCGGGTAAAACGGCCATTAGTTGTGTCCCTTCGGTGGATTGGCCAGTTCTTTCCACTTCGTTTCCCTGGAGAAAGTAGGATTCAAAACACACGTCCGTAAATTTGTAGGAAGTCATTAGCTGTGACAAGTGTGACCTGGATGAAAAATAGAAAAGCGGCATCGTCAATGACAACAATACAACGGAATAAGTGACATTACAAAACTTCGAGACGTTCTGAATTAAATAACGTATCGATTAAACCAGAGGACCAGTCGAGTATACAGAAAAGCTAAAAAGAAGCCAAAAGAGACTAACTAAAAGAATTAAGTTTTGCATAGAAGTAGAGAGGAGTATGTACGAGAGCTTCATGTCTTGTGCGAAAACACAAAAAGTTAGCTACTTATTCCAAGCACAAATCACAAGGCCACCGCTTTACGTAATGTTTTGAAATCCCATCCTAGGTGGTTTCAAACAGCAAATGACAATCTGACATGACTTTCAAAATTATCTCGATAGCGTTGAATTTTGCTAAAGTAACACCAGAAGGACTACGAAGATATATCACAGTATAAAAGTATTCATAAACTATAGGACGTCATCCGGCTGAAAGTGATCTCCTCGAATAACTGAACAAGCTTCGAAGAAGAATACCACTTACCAAATGTAGTTTAATGCATGCAGAGGTATCGAATCCTCCTGACCCATTTCCTTCGACAAACACGCTGACAAGCAACGAAGAGCTTCGACTTGCAAATGTAAGGCCAAATGGGCAGGCATGGACCCAGGTAAGTGACGTATAATCGAATCAACAGTTAAAGGGCCATTTTGTGCACGGGAACAATCGACGTACGAACAACAACGTTCAACAATCGCGAATTCGTTCACCTAGTAAGAGAAGTTGTAAAATGGAATGGAGAGTGAATAAACATCATTGACGCGTATCGTGAGAATTCGAAGTAAAGCAAGCAAAGTAGTACCATAAGTTGGCATCTCAAGACTGGTTTGCGAGATAGCGAACCTTGGCTTAAGCTTTCACGATAGGCCATTCGTTGCCAGCATGACGGAACACAGGTTAAACCTAGAAATGTTTGCTGCAATTATGAATTGTGTAGCTACCGACAATTAAACGAAAAAAGCAACTGATTACGGGTGACCAGTATCACAACGTAACATGACCTATGAGAAATGAAATCAGTTCACAAAGCTAAATTTATACAATAATAATGAAATGTTAATTGGAAACATAAATTCGTGCTGAGAGTCGGCCTTAACGTAAAACAATTGTTTTGGATTATGCAACCAAAAGGAATCCAGCTTGTCTTACGAAATACACGACCGCAAAAGTGATTAAAATTCCCAGAAACGGGTTCTAACAACGCATGGAATCACAAGTCTAATTGAAGGAAAAGTTCCGTATAGTCAGAGATAATGCGTGAGCTAAGACACTGTCGGGCTGCCCATGCCTAGAGAGATATAAGAAAAAATGGTAATGGTGTTTCCGCGTGCAACTCACTACCGGTGACAAATAAATGAAATCATGATGTTAGCTGCACAGCACAGAATCATTGCACAATCGCACATCCATGCCATCCAACAATAGGCAAAAATAAGGCATTCGTAATCTTTAGGAATGGGCAACAATTTCTCTATTGTCAGGTTTATCACTAGAAATCGCACACTGTGTGCTGTGCATCCCAATCAGGCGTTAAAATGAGAGGCAGTCGCCATTATGTGACTATTACGAAGACAACCAAGGAAAGGCCCTCAGTATTCGGGCTAAGGGTTACGTCAATCCCAACTCGATCCGAAGAGAAAGCAATAATATCACAGGACACAAACACGAGATGCGAGAAAACTTAGTTTGAAACGCAACCGGTAGCGAGCTGCATGCGGAAACGTGTGGAAGTCTCACTGCTATTTTATGTTCATTTCTTATATTAGTCTAAGCCTGTGCAACCTGACACTATATTAGCTCAAGTGCGGCACTTTGCCGAGATCTGGTTTGATATGCCATACATGCATGCATACATACATACATACATACATACATACACACATACATACACACACATACATACATACAAGTATACTTACATACACTGATGTGCAATCGTGCAGTATTTCTGTGCTGTGCTGCTAACATCGTGGTAAATTGATTGGCCACCGCTGGAACACGCTGGAGTCTCACTACCACTTTCTTTTTCTTTTGTCTTATCTGTCTCGGCCTGGACAACCTCACAGTATCTCAGCCCACGTGCAGTCTTTGACTGTGCGGCACTTTGCCTGGATCAGGCTTGTGCCTTCATACCATACCATACATACGTACAAGCATGCACAATACATACACACATACATACATACATACATACATACATACATATACATACATACACACACACACACATACATACATACATACATACATACATACATACATACATACATACATACATACATACATACATACATACATACATACATACATACATACATACGTACATGCATACAAACATACATGCATACATACATACATTGCGTTTCAAACTCACCATTGTTAGGCGAATACTCGCACTAGTTCGCATGGTTAAACGGAAAAGCTGAAGAATATGCGGCAAGGGAACATCGTCAGTTCGAAGAAGTACATCGGGTCTAGTTAAAATAGTTTCGGACGGTTGTGTTGAGCACATCGGTAAATGCTTTATCATCAAATTTCTGAACAATCCAGGGGTAGAGAATATCTGTGGGCACAAACGTATTAGACGAATGCTACAAACATACACGATACGCGAGTTCGCGAGAATGCAGAACACCCCTGATGAGTAATCTTGGTAACCAAACACCAGCCGCATCTGAAGGAAGTTGCACACGGGGCTTGTCTGGTTCAGGGCCTAATAGCCATGCAAGCCGCATAGCTAGTTGGCCTTTGGTGAACAAAAAGTGCACGGGGTCTGCCGCCATCAGCTTACTGTGATCACTATCCTCCTCTTCACTATTCGGCTGACGGTGTACCGATTGTGCGGGGCAGTAGAGGTTGGTCACTTGCAGCAAGACTGGATAGTCACAAAGAGTAATACAGAGGGTCTAAAAAGAAGAGTAAGAATGAAAAACGATCTTTACCTGTCCATAGTAATCACAGAGAAGACATGCGAAACCCCGAATACATTCCGCAATCAGATTCAAAGAAGATCCCGTTGGAAAACCTTCACCCGACCGACTGAAACAAGTTGCGTCTAACATACTCACGGATTCGTCCAGGGAGTATCTGAGTAAAAAAGCGACCCCACATTGTCCACCCTGGTCATTTTCTAGGTTATCGAGGGTTTGGGAAGCCAGTAGATTAAATATCAAACTTGGAGCGTGATGTGGTGCGAGAAAGGGGATGTGAAGCCCACGTCGAGTTTGCGCCAGGGCGGAGACGAGAGTGGAAAGAGCAAGGCGTCGTTGTGCCGGAACACTCGAGCGGGCCAAATGAAACAACTCGCCGATGGTGTAACCAGCGCGCTGAAAGAGTGTGAGATCGGATGCGAGATGTCAGCAATCGTGAAACATTAGGAGTTGACCGATACATGATGAAAGAATGAGTAAGTAATGGTACGAAGCAACGCAGGCCAGAGATGAAATTAAGGATGAGAACAATAAGACGATGTTTGTCTGACAATACGCAAACACGGGTACATTCTGTAATCGTGCGACTGGACTGGCTAGATTGTGTCAAGTTCACCTGAAAACTGCAGTCAATTCAAACAATCATCGTCATTATCATCATTGACAACATTACACCGGTAACAAGTGCTTATCAGCCATAAAACCGTGGCACGATTAAAACCTAAATAGATTCGAAAGGGCAGGACACAAATAGCTAAGGGACATGTAGAAGAAGAACAAACTGATCGAGTTCATAGCTCACCAGGCGCAGACAAGCAAGTTGGCGACAGTATTTTTACGCAATTGCGAGGGTGCACAATTGGGTACTCCAGAAAAATATCATCCACAACATAAAAAGTGGAAGTAAACGTCCTCAAGAAGATCAGTGAATGCAATTCGCACAAAGTTCCACTATTCTCCCACATGAAACTTTTGCGTAGTGACAAACAGAGGATTAGAAAACACGTCATGTCATAAGAATCGGCTCATCAGCACATTCGTCATCGGGCACAGAATTACACCGGTAGCAAGTACTGCGTGCGTAACTGCTGTCCAACACAATAAAATTCTAACAAATGAAAAACTGCGAGACTTGAGATGATACTGAACTTGAAAATGATTAAGCACAGACAAACTGGGATTAGGTGCCTACAATTCGAATGGATGTATATGTATGTATTAAAGCACAAGCCTGATCCAGGCAAAGTGCCGTACAGTCAGAGACTGCACGTGGGCTAAGATACTGTCAGGTTGCCTAGGCCTAGACAGATATGACAAAAGAAATAGAAATAGTAGTGAGACTCTAGCGTGTATTCGCATGCAGTTCACTAACAGCGGCCAATCAATTTAGCAATTCGAATGGAACATGCATTCAAGTAAGTGAAGTGAACAAGTCGAGTAACATCAGCACAACACCTTCATTTCGGCTTTCATTGTGATGCATCAAAACAAGAATCTGGTTAAGAAAAGCAGCTATTGTGAATCACGGGACTTTGTTTCAATGACTGCTGCCAAACGGCTGAGTTGAAAACGTTAGGCTTAAGGGTCAATATTTTTGCCATCTACACAGTGTGTTTCGAAATCAATCTCCTAAAAACTAAGACATTGATTTCACGGTAATTACGAATCGGCAATCCAAAACAAGTTAAGACCAATGAGGTCAAACGTGCGAATATTATTTGCAGTCTCAAGAGGCACAATTCGAGACAGCCAAATTCTGAGAATGATTTCGAAAAGCTTCAAAGCACAAAAATTATCGCGACTATCAGTAAACAGAATACAAAATATCAAATTGCACAGCAACTCCCCGGTCGGTATCAATTTCACCTGCTATTATGATCTGTTCCCCATTTTCCGACGAAAACGCCTCTACGATCAACCAGTTGTGATTCTTATATTCCATCGGTACGAAGGGTGTCATTAGTATGGTATTGTATGAAAGCACAAGCCTGATCCAGGCAAAGTGCCGCACAGTCATAGACAGCACGTGGGCTAAGATACTGTCAGGTTGCCCAGGCCTACACAGATGTGAACGGGGACATAGAAATGGAAATATAAATGGTAGGGAGACTCCAGCGTGTTTCAGCATGCAGCTCACTACAGTTGGCCAATCAATTTAGCACGATGTTAGCCGCACAGCACAGAAATGCTGCACGATTGCACATCCGTGCACAAGGTGGTTTTGTTTTGTTTGTGTTTGTACCGCCGAAGCGAGTACAAGGAAACGGTCAGGTTGAACGCCTCAACGGTACCATTTGGGAGACAATATGCCTAGCCTTAGGTAGTGAGCTACATGCTGAAATGGCAGTGAGACTTCAGCGTGTTTCCGCATGCAGCTCACCGCCGGCGGCAGACGGGTTAGCACGGTATTAGCTGCATAGCACAGAGTTACTGCACGATGGCACATCCGAAATAGCTATGACATTTCGATTGACAGACATTTTTCACTACTTAAAAGTTCTACTTTTATTAGAGACCTTTGTTTGTTACTCCATGAAGTTGGTTGAAATCAAAATGTATCATCAATATTATACAGGATGGCGCGAAATGAAAAGACAGTCGCCGTAATGACTAGAATATAACTTTGATAGCATTCAGTTAGAGCAGTCTCGAACAACACTCAAAACGGTAACACGAATTTGAATGAAAATACTTATACTTCTTCACGAAACAATTAATTAGTAGCAACGGAAATCTTTTTCGGTATTTCACATTTAGGATCGGTAATACACCCCTTAAAGAAATCAAAGGGAAGCTGATCAACATCAAACAAACGGCGAATAAATATCACGTGACGCTACTTAAACTGGGCCGTCAAATTGATGAAGTAGCTATGAGTTCGCCTCTATGACCTTATTTGGTGAATGATTTATCGCCAAACGAGGACAACTGAAATCAGTCGTTGAGAAACTGGATATGTGCGTACATTCACTCTTTACAATGAGAAACTGGATAATAAAACCTTACCCGCTGGCTTTTCATGAAGCTAACGAACTGGAAACTAACAGATGACTAGCCTTTCTCCATGTTTTACTAACAACAACATCAGTCAAAACTTTGAGTAAACGGGTTTCGTGAGAGCTGTTTCAATGAAAATAAAACGAAATCTGGGGCATAACTTATTCAGACGAAAAACTCGAATTTGCTCTGAAAAAAGAATTTGACCAAAGAACTTGCGCTGATATGAAGTAGAAATGACTACCTACCGTGCTTCTTGGAATGGCGCATGCGCCAATCGCCAAAAAGAATACCCGTACAAATAGTACCGAAAAAACTTTAAATCTTCATATAAACCAATCCTCATAACTGGTTTTTGGATGTTTGCCATCATCAGGTGAATAGAATGAGATTAATTTCAGTGAGCACTGAAACAGTGGAAAAAACGATAATACATAATACACAATACATGTTCAAATACACGAAGTTTGGAGCTGATTTGACAGAATTTTAGTAGATTGAAATCACTTTCCGAGCCCCGAAAGGAACTGATTTTACAATGTTGTCGATTTACCTGTGGATCATCTCCATGATGATGAAGACCCAGATGGGTGTCAACATTGAGCTCAGGAGGTACAACCAATCCAGAGAGATCAAAACGAGCTTGTGTAGAAGTTGTCAATCGTTGTTGATCAGTTGTCTGGGAGAAACATGAAAGATTCAATCGTATCAAAAACGAATTCAATGTAATGATAATGCACGAATATTGCCGGAACAGTTAAATTATAGACTCGTTGATAAAAATGGTCACATGAAGACGCGATATTACGATAAGTGGGGGTGTTGAGTAATTATGTACATATAATTTAACCAAGTTTCAAACTAAATCATACTACACATATATACTGTTAAAAGGTAGAGCAGCATGCATGAGATACAGATAATTGGCATATCTTTCAAAAGGCACACAATCAGGATTCCAGATACAAATTAATTTAGGGTAGCATCCGGGAATAAAGTACGATATGTTTTCAGTTTCATGCGCGGTGCGCCAGTGAACGAATTGATCAGCCCATAAAAAATAACCCAAGAATAAACTAATCGTGGTAAGCTAAGCCACACGCCAGTGCACGCTGCAAACTCAAAAAATGTAAATCCGTGGATATGGTTTCAGAATCTGACTTACCGACATATGTTGATAGGAAACAGGTGGAACGGTTACGGAAGAAGGCAAATCCAAAGTCCATTCGAGCTTTTCTGGTTCCAATTTATCCATATGAGGGATGCGGAGATCAGGTGCCAAGGGGTATTTAGAAACATCAACAGATGATGGAGTTTTTAATTTGGTATCCTGTCCCACATCAATAGAACCTTGTGGATAGATCCAACGAAACGAAATGAACACTTGAGACTACTTTAGTTTCATGAGTCAGTATGGAAGTGTCATTATTTTTACTTGCTTGTGCTGTACACCTTTTGCATACAGTTACTTAACTTTCGTATTTACATCTCAGTACATGCACTCTCGTTCTAGACAAGTAAAGCGTTACTAATTCTATACAAACGTGGCTTCCTTTTGAACTCAATTCGGATCATATTCTACAACGTTACAGAAAGGTTGTCTTATTGGTAGCAAAAATAAAGCGAAAGCAAAATCATTGTGGGAATATATGGTGTGGAGATCGACAGGCCATGTCACAGAGATGTGAAGATCACTTAAGTTATTGTGATTAAGCTGATTTTGCAGAGTAAGCTGGTGTTACCGTTAGGAACTGAGTTCGAGGTTTAGCTTATGTGGTCAATCTGAATGTGGTTTTTAATGTGAAGCTTAAATGTCGCTCGAGTTGTAAATAAACGATGTTTCAACCTTGAACAGCATATTTCACAATTACTTAATTTTAGAAGATCTATCAAAAATCGATTAGCTTCGTTATCACACCATGTGGGAGATACCAATTGGCACAACACCAGCAAAATTTTAAGTAAAACGGAAAACTGGTGGGTGGATCATAAGAGGTTAAGTCTATGTACAAACAATAAGCACTGGATCCATTAAGATTGATGCAAGAATAATTGTATGGTGTGTGATCAATATGAAAAAAGGGAAAATAATATTTAGTGATAATAACTACAGTTTTCAGAGAAAAATAGAACAAGGATAATGTTACGAACCAGTGCTGCTGCGTTCACCAGGGAGGTTAGCATTTCGATTCTTATGCAGTAGAAATGAGACTACAGACGGATCTGTAACGTAAATTTTATTTGTTAAGGATGGAGTGAAAATCTTTCGCGAAAAACGGGCACAATGACGAAGTACATACGAAGAGAAGCCAACAAACGTTCACGTTCCTCCATAATGGTTTCGGGGGATAACGAAGAGAGCCGTTCAATATTCTCACGATGTATTCGATCAGCTTCTCCTGAGCGAAAACCGAGACCAGTGCCAGTGATAGTCTGAGGGCCAATCGTTTTCAAATAATTCATGGCATCGGCTAAAACAAAGAAACTGAACCGGAAGCACTTTACCTGAAGAATCGGTTGGTGTTTTTGTGAACGAACCGATACCCGGGGTGGTAATCTTTGCCTGTGCCTTGCGTTCCATTTCTCTCGCGAAAATACTTTTGCGAGACGTCCCACTGACAGAACTGTCAGCGTCTTTGGAAAGACGGAAAGTTTCAGGAAAACCAGTCTCTAGTATGTGGCAAGTTTCCATTTTAGATTCACTGGTGTAACGTTCCTGACAACATACTTTGAACCACTAAGAGAAAATACCTTGATTTCTTCGGTAAAAATGGAAGAATGTGGATTTTCTAAACACGAATATCTATTGGTTTTGAAAGTAGAAGCTACAATAACATTGCGAATTGAAGAATGAACATACTAAATGGTTTAGTTCCACTAAACGAAACAAAACGATGCCTTTCTGGATCTTGGACAAATTTTTCTTGCTCACTTCGAAATGATCACACACAAAATAGAACATACAGTAAAAGCGATGTTTCATCTTTAGTTTTTCTACTGAACATGGAGAATTATAATTTCCCAGGACTGAAAAGTATAGGCAAAGTGTTAAAACATTTGTAGAAGACGCGTGTCTAAATTTAACAACAACATAACTCATATATTTATAAAGTGGAAATTTCCTGCTATAATGCAAAGTTGTGCGGTTAAAAACGTGTTAAATTGATTTGCCACCGAAAGTGAGCTGTATGCGGAAACACGCTGAAATCTCACTGCCATTTTATTATCTATCATGGACTGGGATACTTGACAGTATCTTAGCCCATGTTGAGTCTGCCTGTGTAGCACATTGCCTAGATAAGGCATTTGATTTCATACATACATTCAATTAAACTTAGCAAGAGCGCTTGTTGAAATACGGAGTAATTTAATCAAACTTTTGGCTGTCATATATGAATTGAAAGTGAGAACTGCATCGTGCGTTTCGTCAACATCAAAAAGCCCACGTGCAGTCTCTGACTGTGCGGCACTTTGCCTGGATCAGGCTTGTGCTTCCATACATACATCAAAAAGCTTCTCAACCGGTTTTAGCTGACTGCCCTCCTTCTAGATCGCGATAACGTTAGCATAATTTTAATGTTAGTCATAAGACAACTAACAGTTGCGGAGCAAACCCGTCACGTTGAGGGGGGGGTCGGGGTAGCAGATATATATATATATATGTATATAATATATATATATAATGGGTCGACAGAGGGATATGTTACGGTGAACCGATCAGGACTAAGCCAAGTAGCGTCTCACATGTGAGTGAACGTAATGCCGAGCCGCCTCACATGGAGTGAACAGCTGCTAGCGGGATTTTCCCGTTTGGCGTGGTCTTAGTATGAACCCAATTTGAGCAGAAGCAGGCGCATTCGTAGGCTTGACAACAAAAACCAGGAGCTTCGAAAACACAGTCCCTGCTCAGAATTTCCCGCGTCCCGAAGAAGGATGGTAAATGGCCGCGCCAGGAGAATCGGTTGGCGCGTCAATCTGGGCTGGTAAGGACCTTGTGAGACATGACAGGCGTGTTGGAACAATGGTGCTCGTGTTGGTGGTTAGGGCTACCGGGTAAGTTGGAGGCAAGCGTAGGTGGACCAGGAAGGGTGCGCGATTCGGTGGCATCAGCGGTGGGTGGGTGGGTGGTTGCGTACCTGAGGGAAGAAAGAAAAAGAAAACTCCCTGGTGCATGGGTTTAGGGCCACAACCGAGTGATTAGAATGAGGTACGAAATAATGCACGCGTGTATGCCAAAAGATATGAAAGTATTAACTATTTACAACAAAATCAGCGAATCGAACGGGTTGCCGTTTGGCACGTTTGGTTCCTGTAGCTGTGGGTACAGGAGGGGTAATGACCAGTGGTGCCGGGGTTGGCGTTGGGTCATTTGGGATAACTTCCTCGTCCATGAAAGCCGGCTTGACTCTGTCGATTGAGACAGTGTCATGGTGCACGGATGTGCAATCGTGCAGCATTTCTGTGCTGTGCGGCTAACATCGTGCTAAATTGATTGGCCAACGGTAGTGAGCTGCATGCGAGTACACGCTGGAGTCTCACTATCATTTCTATTTCCCCCTCATATCTGTCTAGGCCTGGGCAACCTGACAGTATCTCAGCCCACGTGCAGTCTCTGACTGTGCGGCACTTTGCCAGGATCAGGCTTGTGCTTTCATACATACAGTGTCATGCTTGCCGACACGGTCAATGACGACCGTCTTGGGAGATCGCCCGTGTTGGGCGGCGTGTGCTCGGGTCTACCGGGAGGATGACGACAGGCGTCGGCGATCCGGGGGTGGCGTGTGCCACGGTTTCCACTGCGGGAGGTAAATGCGTACCGAGGGGATACACGAAGGATGCGTGCATTCCCGGTTACCGGACAGGATGGCGACAAGCGTCGGTGATCCGGGGGTGGCGCGTGCCACGATTTCCACAGCGGGAGGTACATGCGTACCGAGGGGATACACGAAGGATGCGTGTATTCCATGTTACCGGATTGGATGGCGACAAGCGTCGGTGATCCGGGGGTGGCTCGTGCCACGTTTTCCAAAGCTGGAGGTGCATGTGTACCTGAGAAGTGAGAAAAAACTCTCTGGTGCATGGATTTTTGATGAGGGTTGCCTGACGTTTGTTACAACTGACGCGTCAGATGTTGGGCTTGGAGCAGTTCTGTCACAGATGCAGCAGGGGACTGAAAACGTTATTGCATATGCATCACGTACCTTATCGAAAACCGAGAGAAACTATTCCGCGGGAAGAAAAGGAAGCACTGGCTTGCCTTTGGGCCTGTGAACGTTGGCATATTTACCTTTTCGGCCGTCGTTTCACACTGCGAACTGACCATACAGCACTGACAACCCTGTTGTGCCGCGGGAATAAAGGACAGAAGCCCATTCGAATCAGTCGCTAGTATTCCAGATTGTTAGCTTACGACTTTGAAGTGAAATATATTCCTGGATCACAAAACCGCGTCCCGGATGCTTTGTCTCGTTTACCAATGGAAAATGTTGATGAAAATGAAGATCTAACCGAGGTGACACTGATTGCTAATTTGGAGGTTAACCATCTGGGAGCTATAACACAGAGGTTGATAAATGATCATACCGAAAAAGATAGTTTACTACAAAAGCTTCGCGGATACCTCCAGACTGCTTGGCCAAGTAAGAAGCTTATTCCTGTTAAGTTGAATCCGTTCTATGCTGTGAGACACGAATTGTCTCTCGTGGATCATTGCATCACAAGAGGCAACCGTATCGTTGTTTCGGAAACTTTAATACCAACTGTGATTGCATGTGGCCACGAAGGACATCCCGGAATTGTACGAACTAAATCACGTATTCGTGAATACTATTGGTGGCCAAGACTGAATGCCTCAATTGAAGCTGCTGTTCGTCAGTGTGCATGTTGTCAACACGCTGATAAATGTGCCATACCAATACAACCCCCCATTCAACCGATTGACTATCCTATGCACCCTTGGGTAAAAATAGCAATTGACATCATGGGCCCTTTTATGCGAGCTCCGTCATCTAAAAGAAACATGCTTGTTACAACTTGCTTCTACACCAAATGGCCTGAGGCACTACTTTGTGGTGAGGTGACGTCAAAAACCGTGATAAAGTGGTTGCAGTATCTTTTCGCGAGATTCGGATTACCCGAGGAATAAGTTACGGATAACGGTCCACAATTTCGTAGCAACGAGTTTACAGAATTTCTCCGCTTCAATGGCATCAAGCACACTTCACCAGTGCCTTACAATCCAGCAGCGAACTGATTGGTTGAGCGTCTTAACAGAACACTGAAGGAGTCCGTACAAGCCATACAGTTGCAAGGTGATTCGTGGGAGGACGCCCTAATTCTGGCTTTATCAACATACCGAACGACACCACATACGGCCACAGGAAAAACTCCCAGTGAGCTTATGTTTGGGAGACAAGTTCGTACGAATTTAAATGCCGCATTTCGACCGGCGCAGAGAATCAATAATGACGAGCAGCTTCGTCGACGATGTTATCAAAACAAATACAGGCGGCATGGGCAAACACTCCAACCTGGTTCAACTGTGCGCGTTAAAAAACAAAATTGGTTCAAGGGGGAGAGCGCTTTCAAAGCACCCACGAAAATAAAAACTGTGTGTACACCCGGCACTTACGAATTAGAGGATGGTACAAAAGTTAATGCCAGCTTCTACTTCTGGATCGATGGCGAAGTAAGGATCGGGAGTTTTAGAACGCTCCATGTTAGAGATTGTGAGCTGTGATGATGAGAGCTCTTTGGTCAACGTTGCTATGGAGGTTTCTAGCTCTGATATGTAACTCGCTTTAGCTTCCTGATTAACCTTGGTTCCGCCTAAATTTTCGTGGATTTTGTCGGCGAGTTCAGCAAGAGTGTCTAGACCAACTTTATAGACAGATACTGCAAGGATAGCTTTAGCACTGGCTGGTAAGCAATTAAACCAGAGTTGTTGCAATACGGAATCATCCAGCTTTGAGTTACCCACGAGAGAACGCATGTGTCGTAGAAGTTGTGACGGAGTTCTATCCCCGAGCTCTACCCCGGCGAGCAATTGTTTTAACCTCGCCTCGTCAGAAGCCATAGTGCGTTTAAGAACAGCGGCTTTGAGGGTGTCGTAGGGCGAATTTACTCGCATCGGATCAAGAACGTCTAAAACTTCTTTCGCTATATACGACGGCAGCTGAGATTGCACGAAGGAAAACGTAGTTTCTTGTTTAGTAATGCGTCTAAAACGAAACATTCCTTCGAGCTGAATGAACCAAATGTATGTGTTTGCTGGGTCAAAAGCTGGAGTGTTGCCTCCAATAACATTCGATTGAGAATCGGACGTGTCAGTAGGTTCGAAAGACAATATATCAAAATTGAACATTTTTATGGGAGTTTTGAGCGAGAAATGGAAAGCGGGCTCACCAATTATGTAGTGTTCGGGCTAACCAATTATGTAGTGGATATGTGCAAGTTATAACAGTAAATGTTATATTGAATGCAGGAGGATTTGACGAACTCACGGAAAGTGACGGTTTAGTGTCCGGTGCAATTATCCACACATCCTCGAGTCTGTAGGTCTACCCGTAAACGGGATCGTCTATGGCGGCAATATAAGCTATCCATTACTTCTGGTTCTTGGGCCCGCTACAAAACCGCTCGGAATGCCTGCGTTAAATTACAACGTGTGCTCAAACAGCATTTTGAGTTATCTCTAGCTAGGGATGCTAAATCCGACCCGAAAAGGTTTTATAGCTACGCACAGTCAAAAGGAAAAACTAGGGAAAACATAGGGGATTTGAAACTGGAGGACGGAAAAGTTGCCGATACCGACCTGTCTAAGGCGACTGCCTTCTCAGGGTTTTTCAGTAGCGTTCAACGACGGAATAATTCTTCAAACGCACCGTCAGGTCTGCTTAACCTGACACCTGGTGTCCATGTATTAGATGAGTTGTCCTTCATTGAGGCTGAGGTGTTTGACGCACTTGTCCATGTTCGGGTCAACAAATCTGAGGGACCGGACGGCATCTACTCAATTATGCTTAAAAATCTTGCCTCAGTGCTTGCCGAACCGTTTTGCCAGCTCTTTAATTCATGCCTGCAACTAGGAGTTTTTCCCAGTAAGTGGAGGGAAGCCATAGTCGTGCCAATACACAAAGGCGGTTGCAGGTCAACTGTTGGTAAATATAGATCGGTCAGCCTGACCAGCACCGTCTCGAAAGTAATGGAAAAACTGCTGCGTGATAAAATCTGTCAGCATCTTTGTCGGCATTCTCTGTTGAGTGTAACTCAGCATGGATTTCTTAAGGGTAGATCCTGTCTGACTAACCTCCTTAGCTTGCGCGGTACGTTCAACTTGGTTGCATTTCCCACGCTCTTGTTAAGAATCAATTTCCAGATTGCTTTTCTCTGATTTTGCTGTAAATTGGTAATCAATTTATTGCATTATACACATCATAACGCGAAGTCTATTTCGTTTGTGAAATTTTATTTGCTGTAATCAATATTCAAATATTTTCTTTATTATGATTGCCAACAAGTGCCTAAAAAACTCTTGTTGCAGAAAAGTATTAAATGGCATTGTATGTAATACTTGCAAGAGATGGGCACATCCGAAGTGTTCAGGGATACATCCCGAGCACTATAAGGTGTATGTTACTCACCGTTGGCTCCAATGGATATGTAGGGAGTGCCAATGGGCAGCTAAAAAAGCATTTTCTGAAAAGGCTAAAAATGCTCGGTCTCGGCAATACAGCACAGCTTCTAAGGTTAGTGTTGATAGATCTTTTGCTGAAGTTGTACGTCAGAGTATCACTGCTAGCCCAGCGGTACAAATAACGAACTCCAAAGAAATTACGGCGAGTAAAAATCCCAAGCCTACAAAGTCACGTAAAAGGACTAAAAAGGTTAAGGCACCGGATCAGGCGGCCAAGCCAAATGTCACATCACAGACCCAGTCTTCCAAGCCTTCGAAGCCACGTAAAAGTAGGAACAAGGCACAGACAGGTCGTAAACAGGTAGACACTATAAAATTTGACTCTCAGTCAAATTTACTTGCTACTGTCGTTTCGAGCCTCGCTAAGTTATTCAAAGATCTGGAGCAGCTTAAATCGGCTCGTCAGGGAATACGAGATAAATCTCGTAACATCCTGGTGCTTAATCAGGATGAACCCTATATACGCGAAGCTAAAACGCGTAAGTCACTCGACCGGAGTTGTATCAGAAATCTGCTCCGTAAGGTTGGTATGCGCCCAGATACGCCACTAAGGCGTTTTCATCGTGTTGGCGTGTGGAAGGGTACCAAAAACTGAGTCTAGCCACTCTCCAAGACCACTTTTAGTTGAATTCTTCTTGCAGTCTGAGCGTGACCAGTTCTTTGCAAGTTACATTGTTTTAAATGAAACTAACAAAGGGAAACATGTTGTCGTGCCCGATGACAAAAAGGAATCCAACAGGTCAAAGGATTCACGTTATGATGTAAATTATAACAGAATGCGCTGTTCTTCAGAAAAGGATGGCTCTTTGTCAAGTATGGAAATCACGGATGGATCTGGGGATGAACACGATAATCACCGTATTGTCCCTGAAACTCCACAGCTCGTGATTAGTGACCTCCAAGATACGGCAGAACTTCAGGCCGCGCAAGGCGAATCCACTCTCTTAAGCAGCACACCAAAAAACGTGCTGTCTCCTCGGGTATTACGCCCGAGGATCAACCTGGACTAAGTTTGAATATATCGCGAGACACTGTCGCCACAGTGATATACGGAAACTCATGTAGTATCCGAAATAAGTGGTCTGAACTCTCCATCCTAGCGCAAGAGTTACGACCACATGTAATAGCACTGTCCGAAACCTGGCTATCTGAAACTGACCATATTCCTGACTCAATTTGTAGTAGTTATTCTGTGGTCAGATGTGATATACCAGATGAACTAAACGGGGGTGGAGTTGCTATCTTTCTCAGACTAGGTCTTCGAACTTCAGAATCGAGTGTTAGGCTTAGCACGCACAACGTCCAACTTAGCTCATGTATCGTTCAATCTTACAAGCAATCAATGGTAATAGCATGCGCTTATATGAGCCCGCAAGCAGGACCTCAGGACTTGCAAAATTTGCTTGGCAATCTCAGTTTGCTGCACACTCTTGGGTCCCAGGTTCTTATAGTTGGTGATTTTAACCTACCACATATATCTTGGCTGAACCAGTGCTGTTCATCTGATAAGATGTCTGAGGACTTCATCGAATGGACTCATATGCATTCTATGAGTCAACATGTCAATGAGCCCACAAGATTCGTCCAGGGCTGTTTACCTTCGATCCTGGATCTCGTTATCTCTTCAAGCGAAGAAATGGTTCGCCAGGTAGATTATCTCTCTCCATTAGGAAAAAGTGATCACGTTGTGATCAGATTCCAACTATGTCTCAGGTATGAGAAACCTCCCCCTAAACTGAGGCGCAATTTCAATCGCGTAGACTGGGAAGTCGTCTCAGAGGAAGCTAAAAAGATGTTGTCTCAATATGTAGGTGATGATATAGCAACAAACTGGCAGCTTCTACACCACTGCCTGTCTACCCTGCAAGATAGGTTCGCACCGTTGGTGCACGTCAAACAACGCAACAAGCCACAGTGGTGGACACCTGCGATGCGACGAGTGATTAGAATGAGGGACCGTGCCTGGAAAACTTACAAAGCTTCTCAGACACAACGGTCCTGGACAAAGTATAAAATGTTCAGAAATAAGGCTGTGGGAATGCAACGCAAAGCAAACGTGACTTTGAATCACGGTTGGCACGCAATATAAAGCAGTGCCCAAAGCGCTACTATAGTTATGCCCAATCCAAAGGCAAAACGCGCGATTATATTGGCAACCTTCAGCAGGAAAACGGAACTCAAATAGTTTCAGATTCACAAAAGGCTTCGGCTTTTCTCCAACATTTCCAGTCTGTTCAGAGGCTTGATCGCCAAATAGATCCGCCTAACATGCCAGTCCTCAAAAGGCCTGATATCGTTACTCCACTTGAGGCGTTATTTTTCACTGATGATGAGGTTAAACTTGCTCTTGCAGCAACTAACCCCCATAAATCTGCCGGCCCAGACGACATTTATTCTCAAATTATAAAGAACCTGGCGCCAATATTAGCAGATCCTGTGCGTCGTATGCTTAACGCTTCCTTGCAACATGGATATATTCAGAGTATTCGGAAGTTGGCTAATGTGATCCCGATACATAAAGGTGGCAGTCGATTCTCAGTTTGTAAGTACAGACCTGTAAGTCTTACTAGCATCCTATGTAAAATCCTGGAGAAACTTATTAGGGATAGGATCTGTCGCCATCTAGTTGATTACTCGTTGCTGAACTCTGCCCAGCACGGCTTCCTTAAAGGGAAGTCGTGCCTAACAAACCTCTTATGTTTTCTTAACGAGGTTACCATGAGGCTAGATAAAGGCCAACAAGTTGAAGTTTTTACTTGGACTTTTGCAAGGCCTTTGATTCAGTAAACCACAGATTGCTTGCAGATAAACTTGGTTATATGGGTATCGATGGTCTTCTGAAGAAATGGATAATAGGATTCTTAAGCAATAGATTCTTTCGTGTCAGGATAGGAAATATGTATTCGTCGAAAGTAAAAGTTGTTAGTGGAGTCCCACAGGGTTCCGTACTCGGACCGCTACTTTTCCTCATTTTCATCGATGACTTGGCAGCGTCGCTCAAGTGTCCCTGCTATATTTTTGCAGATGATGTCAAGATTATCGGATCACTGGATGAACAGGATCTTCTTGAGGATATAGAAAAAGTCATCAAGTGGTCTGCTACATGGGATCTACCAGTTAACTTCACTAAAAGCTATCTTTTGTCTAAAGTCATTAAGAAGCTAGAGGTGGCTGGTCCAGATGGTATACTGAAGATAAATGGGGTGCCGAAAGTTCGTGACTTAGGTATAGAAGTTTCAGGGGACTTTAAATGGGCTGATCAATGCGCAGCCGCTGCACAACGCGCTAGGAGAGAGCTTTTTCGCCTTCGTTCAGTTTTATCCTGCAGGTCCCCAGAGGTTTTCATACCATTATACAAAGCGGTCGTCAGACCACATCTCGAGTATTGCGTTCAAGCATGGTCACCTTATTTGGAAAAGGATATTACCAAGCTGGAAGGTGTTCAACGTTTAGCTACTCGTATGATTGTTGGGCAATCGGGTAGGTCGTATCAGGAACGATTGCTGAGTCTAGAGCTCTTCTCACTAAAAAGGAGGAGGCTACGTGGGGACCTGATTGAAACCTTCAAAATCATGTCAGGTTTCAGTACTATTCATCCCAGTGAATTGTACGCTCTAGCGCCAAGTGTGGGTACTCGAGGCCACCCATTAAAACTGGCCAAGCGACATGTCAGGTCAAATGTTCGTAAGTTCTTCTTTAGTGAGAGGGTAGTAAATTACTGGAATCGACTTCCTAAAGAAGTTGTTTGTTCTACTTCGGTAGGGGGTTTCAAAAATAGACTTGACTCTGTGTGGCCTTCATTATTTCCTGATTTTTATCCTTAAGGGAATAGTTGGTATGATCCTCATGTTGTCTTTGGAACGCACTAATGCTTCTCCTCACCTATTGGTGAGGGGAGTTTTTCTGTTGCATTCCAGATTACTCTCATACCAGAAGATATTTGTGAAAATATTGTTTGAAGTGGTGGACGCTCTTCTGTGGCATACCACCGAAAGAAATCTGGACGCTCGATTGGCTCGTTAGCCACATACAGTCCTGTGCAAACTGAACTGAACTGAACTGAACTGAGCTTTCTCAATACTGCCACTAAAAGGATGGATGAAGGGAAGCCTGTCGAAGCCCTCTACCTAGACTTCAGTAAGACTTTCGATTCCGTAAATCACCGCCTTCTAGAGATTAAGCTAGCAGCCAAAGGCATACGGGGTAGTCTACTTGCTTGGATAAAGGCCTTCCTTACAGGTAGGACATTCCGAGTGAGAGTAGGATGTACGCTGTCGAATCAAACCGACGTGATCAATGGTGTACCCCAAGGTTCGGTACTTGGCCCTCTTCTATTCCTGATTTTCATCGATGACTTGTCCTCTGAATTGAAGTGCCCATGCTTCATTTTCGCGGATGATGTGAAATTCATCGGATCAACGGATGAAGCGACCTTGATGCACGACCTTGAGCGGGTCATAAACTGGTCATACCAGTGGGATCTCCCACTGAACTTAAATAAGAGCCAACTCCTGTCAACACTGGTTGATAAGATTTCGGTCCAGGTGGCGGGGAATTCCCTCAGTGTTAACACCACACAGTGTGTTAAGGATTTGGGTGTACTGGTTAGGGCTGACTTCAAATAGGAGGACCAATGTGCCGCTGCGGCTCAGCGTGCACGCAAGGTACTTTTTCGGCTGAAATCAGTGCTATCGAGCAGAAGACCCGAGGTATTCCTGCCACTGTACAAGGCATTAGTTCGGCCGCATCTTGAATACTGTGTTCAGGCGTGGTGTCCTCACTACAAAAAGGACATCCTTCGACTTGAAAGTGTACAGCGCCTCGCAACTCGCATGATTGAAGGTCAGCGAGGGAAACCGTACGCTGTGCGCCTAATGTCTCTCGATCTTTTCTCCCTTAGGCGCCGTCGTTAAAGAGGTGACTTAATAGAAACCTTTAAGATCTTGAAGGGTTTGAGTGGCGTGCAAATGAACGACTTCTTTACCTTAAGTCCCGAGCTGGGCACCCGGGGCCACTCACTTAAAATTGCTAAGAAACGATGTCGGCTAGACTCCAGGAAACACTTTTTCAGCCGTAGGGTTGTTAACTTCTGGAACATTCTTCCAGAAGAACTTATATCCTGCAGTACCGTGTCTAGTTTTAAGCAGGGGTTGGACCGCAACTGGGGTAAGTTGTTTCCTGAATACACGCCTTAATTGCTTTACAAGCTTAGGTTTTTCATCTTTTAGCGTTATCCCGTAAATATAGTGAGGGCTAGAGTTCTCTGTGCTTTTTAATTTTTATTATACACAATGTTACTTCAGCTAACCTCTCATCATGCTGGTGAAGAGAAACTGCTTTTTCATTTTCCAGCATCGGCTATAACGCGGTGCTTCCTAAGTTCAACCCGGATAATCTCTTGGCTTCGCGATCGGCGAAGATTTCAAACAGACAAAAAAATATACGTTTTGGCAGTGGTGGGTGTATCTCTGCAGCTTTCCACCGAAAGAAATTCTGGACGCTCGATTGGCTTGTTAGCCACATACTGTCCTGTGCAAACTGAACTGAACTGAACTGAACTGACCCAACTCCGAAACTCATGTGTCACGTCAAGGTCACGAATCCTTTGGTTTGTATTTATTTGATTTTCACCGGATTTCAACATGGTTATGACTAGAAAATCTGCAAAAGTAGATAATACATCACATACTGTCACGAAGATGCAAGGGAATCGGTGCCCTACTGCTCGCTCGGGCGAATCTTGTCTGGTATGCGCTAAACAGGTTGCTGATAATGCAAAAGCAGTACAATGTGAAATATGTCTCAAATGGATGCATATTCGATGCACATGAATGAAGCCAGAGACGTATCAGTGGCTTTAGATTGTATCATGCGATGTTATTCGGACTGTATGTAAGATATGCCTTCCACCATCAAGTGTTGAGCACGGAAGTAGTCAGAATAAAGTCGTAGCTGCATCTACTAAAGCCGCTAAAGTGCTTGTTGGAGGTGACATAAACATTGACCCAACCTCAGCTGAGGATAGACACCACCTATCTGTGGAGAAAACTTGCATGCCATTCGCTTCCTCGACTATAAGCCGTTTACAAAATGGTATTAGTATCGAGGATCCATTGAACGTGCAGGAACTGGACGTTTGCTCGCCTTCAACACCGTTTGCTCAACAGTCAGGAAGGAATAAGACTTATGCAGATGTGACGTCGAAGGGTCTACACAGTGATCCGGGCTATGAACTATTGTCACGGCGATTGAGCAAAATAGAGGCTCAGCTAAATGTAGTGGAAAAAGTACCTACTTCTGATAATGCTTTTAGATCTCCGGTCTCAAAGAAGCCACTTTTGGATTCTCGGAAGAGATGCCTTATTATGGTAAATGTTCCTGAGCAAACCGGGGACATGGCTGAAATACGCTTACAGCAAGAGCGAACATTCCTACAATCAACCTTTTCAAAGCTTTTTGATCAAGGAGAGGAAGGAGTTACCATCATTTCTGCATTCCGACTTGGCCGGAAGAAGGAGGATGATAAACCGCGGACGCTGAAAATTGTTTTAGCTTCAGATGAGCAAGTCCAGATGGTACTAAGACGCGCTCATCGTCTTAAGGGTGAGCCATTCAAGATACTACGCGACCTATCTCCTGAAGATAGAATCAAAATGGAAACAGCTACCCAAGAATTGCGAGCACGCAGGGAAGCTGGCGAGGTTGATCTCCATATTGTGGATTTTCGGGTAGTGAGGAGGAGGCCGCACATTCGTTGGAAGCCGCTGTCAATTCAACCCCAGTTAATCATTCTGTGAAGAGATTTCGAGTATTGCTTTTCAATGCGAGAAGTCTACGCAATAAACTTGATGAGGTTAGTGAAATTGCCTGTCGGCGACAGCCAGATATCATTGCTGTTATGGAATCGTGGTTAACAATGAATATATCTGATATGGAGTGCGCGCTACCACACTATACGCTTTTCAGAAGTGACAGAGTAGCTTCGAGATCTGCCGGTGGCGTTGCCGTATACTTTAAAGTGCACCTGATTGTGGAAGTATTGGAAAGGTTTCAAAATGATGCTGGAAATGCCGAAAGCCTCTGGTGTAAGGTGAAGTCTAGCTCTGGAGCTGCATCACTTGGGGTCATGTACCGCTCACCTGGCGCTTACGTTCCTGTGTTATGTGATCAAATCAAACGGTATGGTATCACTGGTGACTGTATCGTTCTTGGAGACCTGAATGCTCCTGATATAAACTGGGTGGATTTAGTTTCGATGGGTGAACCGTTCCAACGAGAATTCATAGATACGATTTTGGAGCTGAATCTGGTGCAGAATGTAAACAATCCTACGAGGATATGCGTCGGACAAGTTCCTTCGATATTGGATTTGGTGGTCACACCTAGATTCTCTGATGTTTCGAATCTGTCTATTGAGACCCCCATTGGCTGCAGCGATCACTGTTCTTTATGGTTCGTTTGGAATCGGGGTCTTCAACCGAGAATACGTACGCATGCCCGGAGAAACTACTGGAAATTAGACACAGCGAGTCTAATCACGTCTGCAAACTCGATGGACTGGTCACTCCCTCTATCTACGAATGTTGATATCTGTTGGTTGGACTTTTTTGGGTAAAATAAGATCGCTTGAAAATCATGCCCCATGGATGAATGGAAGATCCCCCGCTAAGGGACCGCCGTGGTTTGATAACGTTATCCGTAAATACATGAAGGTAAGAAAGCGGTTATGGCGGAAGTTTTGTTCTAGTGGATGCACCGATGACTATGTAACCTACAAAGTTATCCGCAACAAGTTCACCTACCTCAAAAGAGAAAAAAGGCAGAACTATGAAACTCGCTTGGTGGACGAAGCCAACTCGATGCCGAAACGCTTGTTTGCGTACATGAGACGTAGAACGAAAGCTTCTCAACGAGTACCTTGCTTGAGATCTATGGGAGGTTCGACTGAACATGAAGATGAACGTAAAGCAGTTCTTCTCGCCGCACAGTACAATTCGGTTTACTCAGAGAAGACGTTTCCAATTCCTCTGCTTCATTAGAACAGCGCCGAAATGCCGGGTATCTCTATCTCGCCAGAGATGGTGCAGTATTTACTAGAACAACTCGATGTACACTCAGCACCTGGCCCGGACGATATACACCCAATGCTTTTAAAGGTATTGTCGAGTATCATACACAAACCACTGGCGCTAATCTTCAATTTATCCCTGAGGTATGGTAGGTTACCTAAAGATTGGAAGTACGGCATTGTCAAACCAATGTATAAGGGCGGTGAAACCAGTGATCCGGCTAACTACCGACCGGTTACCCTCACTTCGGTAGTTGTGAAGACTCTGGAACGACTGCTGAGGAAACAGATTGAAGATTTTCTCCTTACAACCAGTCAGTTAACATCTGCTCAACATGGTTTTACGGCAAGACGATCATGCTCTTCCAATCTCATCACTGCTCGCGAGCACTGGTGTGCTGAACTTGATCTGGGTCACCCGGTAGTCACTGCCTTCATTGACTTCAGTAAGGCTTCTGACCGTGTTCCATTTCAACGTCTATTGCTCAAGCTCCGTGCTCGTGGTGTAAAGGGACCTGTTCTAACTTGGATTGAAGACTTCCTTGTTGACCGTTATACACAGGTCGAGGTTAACGGAGTCAAATCGCAGGTTACACGTCCAACTTCCGGGGTTCCGCAAGGATCTGTTCTCGGCCCGTTACTTTTTAAAGTATATGTTAATGACCTCCACGACTCATTAAATACGAATTGTCTACTTTTCGCGGATGATCTGAAAGTTTAGGGTACAGTAAGCTCTTCTGCTGATAATACCATTTTTAAGAACGAATTGAACCAATTGCTTTATTGGACGGTAAAATGACAGCTTCCTGTGAACCGACAGAAATGCGCTGTAATGCTTTTGGGGCCAAGTACGCCTGAAGGTGCGTACTTCCTCGGGGATCATCAACTGAAGTGGGTTGATACTGAACGTGACCTGGGTACAATTGTGACTCGGACGCTTAAATCGAAGGAGGATACGAACAGAAAAGCTGCTGCTGCAAACCGCGCATGGTGGGCTATTAGTCGGTCGTTTTCGGTGATTACTCCACAGATGGTTCGCATTCTTTATTCCACATACGTGAGACCAGTTTTGGAATATGGTTTGCCAGCCACCTATCCTCAAACTAAGGGAGAACGTGACCAGTTGGAAAAATTGCAAACGCGGGCGACGAAACGAGTACAAGGATTGAAATCAATTCCTTATGTGGAGAGAGTTCAACGCCTCAACCTCATGTCGCTCAGTATTCGGCGTGTGCGCTACGACCTGCTGCTAACTCGTCGCATATTACTGGGAGCTTATGGTGACGAGCTGCGCGAGTTTTTACCTCTCGTGACGGACTCAAGAACCCGTGGCCATGCTCTAAAGCTTCAAAAGTGAAGGACACTACGCCTACCACAGGGATTCACGCTCTCAACAAGAATTGTTAACTTGTGGAATGCGCTTCGGGAAGAGGTTATCTCAGCGAGCTCTGAAAACCAATTCAAGCAACTTTTGGATAAGGTGTTGACTGTAATCACGGCGAAGCTGAACAAAACTAGATTGGATTGGCTCTCAGGAAATCGTCTAGTTTTAATTTAAATATAGAAAAAGTGTTTGAGCTTACCAAATCGGCTGGCAGGGAATTCCAAGCGAAACAAGTACGCACAGAATAAAAATACCTGCGACAGTTCTGATCGGAGTGGGGTATTTCCAACTTGCAGTTGTGACCGCGGTTGTTGCTGGATGTTCGTCGATGAAATAGTATATCCAAAGGGTGGGAAACACTGTTAAGGATTTTGAATGTGAGGAGGAGGTCGGCTCGCAGTCTCCTTTGTGCAAGCGTCGTCAGCTTCAGTTTACTTAGTCGGTCAGCGAATGGTAGGTTTCCGAGCCCAATGACCAACTTTGAGGCTCTGTGGTGTATGCGATCCAATAGTGAAATGTCTTTTTGAAGCCATGGAGTCCAGGCTTGTGAAGCGTAATCAGTAAGCGGGTGTATGTACGTGTTCATCATCAGAGAAAAACATCTCTGGGAAAAACGTCCGAATATCCGCCTTAACACACCGAGCATCCGAGACGCGCGTTTGTAAACGGCTTCGCATTGTAGAACATTTTTCAGGCTACCGCAAATCCAGACACCCAGGTCTTTTTCTTGTTTGGTGTACTCCAGGATATTGTTGCCAAGCTTGTATGAATGAGAAAAGCTTAGCACACGACCAATGTGCATGATTTGAGACTTCTGCATGTTTAGCGGTAGGTTATTTTCAGATAACCACATTTGCACAGCATCCAAGTCACTTTGAAGCACACTGCAATCCTCGGCAGTGCTGATTTTTTTTTCCATATTTTTATGTCATCTGCGAACAGAACCATCTTACTGCCGCGTGGTGTTGGCAGGTCATTCATATAGATCAGAAACAGTATCGGTCCAAGCACGGATCCCTGTGGAACACCGCTAGTGACGTCGATTTCCTTCGATAGTATACCGTCAACTCGGACCCGTATATGTCTTTTGCTGAGGTAGTCTCGCAGCAAGTCATACAGTCCTCCAGCAATACCGTGTTTCTTTAGCTTGTTCAGCAGTAAGTTGTGATCAACTCTGTCAAAAGCTTTAGAAATGTCTAAGTAGCATGCATGAATACTGCCTCCAGCGTCCACTACACTAGTCCAGTCGTCCAAACATGTCAGCCAATTAGTTAGACAAGAGCGGTTTCTGCGAAATCCGTGCTGGGCAATTGTCAAGAGTCCGTTCGATTCCAGGTGGCGCACTACTTCTGCAGTGATTATGCGCTCAAAACCTTCGAAACCGAAGACAGCAATGTCACAGGCCTGTAATTTTTTACTTCAGAACGGCATCCACTTTTGTAAATTGGTGTAATTATTCCCAGCTTCCAATCAATTGGTACCATTCCGACTTGAAGCAATTCACTAAACAGACGAGATAAAGGTCCCGAGAGCTGCGCATGACAACTTTTGAGGAGATTCGGTGAAATTTCGTCTGGTCCAGGAGATTTCTTTGCGTTTAACTTTCTTAAGTGCTGCGCAACCACCATCGGAGTAATTATTATTTCACTCAGAGTGGGACGATCATATCGAATGCTTGGTTCCTGTTCGTGCTCTGCGGATTTCGGTGCAATTACTCCAGCATAAAAGTCTGCTAACAAATCAGCGGTTTGTTCAACGGATTCTGTGAAGCCGGACGAAGTTTTCAGGGCAAAGACTCCTGGTTTAATATTTGTTCTATCGTTTACAAGTCTATACAAGAGCTTCGGATTCTGGTGCATCTGATTAATCAATTGCGATTGGAACTCTTGTTTATCGTCTCGAATTAAGCTGATAACTTTGTTTCTCAGTCGTGTAAATTGTGCCCAAGAATCAGCTGTGTTGGTAGCCTTGTGAAACTCCCACGCTACTGCCCTTTGTTTCATCCACTTTTTGGTCCTGCTACGTAGCTTGAATTTGTTACGTCGAGGATTTTTCTTCTTGACGAGCTTTGAATGTTTCTCTAATATAAGTTTCAGGTGTTGTAGGAGAGAGCGCCAATGACTGTCTGAATCGGAATAATCCAACTGTATGAGACTAATGCTTTGAAGCTCTGCACAAAGGGTACGGTAGTTTACCTTTCTGTAGCATTTCATTCCGTCAAATTTGCGCCTAGCACTACAAACGTAGTAGAATTCTAGGACAACGTGGTCGCTCCGTCCGATCGGCGGTTTATAGATGATAGTTTCTACAGCGGTAGGATCAGATGTAAGTATCAAGTCCAAGGTAGACGGCCTGTCAGCTCCCCTCATACGAGTAAATCCTTTAACGTGGTTATAGAGGGGTGTGTAATCCAAGATTGCTCGAAGTTCGTGTTCAAATGTCTCTGGTGGATGATCATCACGGTTATATAGCTGGGGAAGGTTGAAGTCTCCCATTATCAAAATTTGAGTATTATATCGCGTTGTTACATATTGCAAAGCAGTAATCAGTTTATTGTTCAGGTCGAGGTTCGCGGTTGGAGAACGGTAAATCACTCCAATAACGCCCTGGTCACCAGAAGTAAGAGTTATAGAACACCAAAGCGTGTCGGGTATATCCAGATTTTGGTCATTCATAACTCTGCAAATAAATGATTGTTTGCAGTAGAGTGCTGCTTCTCCGCCATCACTCAAACGGTCACGTCTAAATAAAGTCATGCTTGGTAAAGAGAGTTCTAGATCAGAAAACGAGGTAGTGAACCACGTTTCTGTTATGGCAACTATGTCTGGGTTCGTTTCATCACAAATCTCGGAGAGTTCGTGCAGCTTATTGATTAGGCTGTTTGCGTTCGTATAGATGCACTTAATTGTGTTTTTTATGAGTAATGACGGGTTGTAAGCTGTTTGGTTTAGCAGTTTGCTAGAGGGACTTTGTGTGTTTGTATATAAACAATCAATAAAGTTTGTAGTGTTCATATCACGAGAGGTTATTAGGGGTCCGACTCTGTCAGAGTCGGAATGCTCACGTTTTTTTTGAAGTGGCGCATGAGGTTCCAATTGAACTGTGACACTTGGCGTAGGTTGATCAGTACTATCCGTTTGCTGAATTTCGGTTTTGATCCTGGGCAAGCTTAAATTTACGTTTTAAGGTAGATATCTTCTGTTTGACTTCCATTCGCGTTTGACATTATCGGTCATTTCGGTTGTCAAAAAGGTTAGCTTCAGAGGGCTAGGACCTTGCCCTTTATAGTTTGTAGACATCGGCATCCTGAAAGTGCTTACAAGTATGGATGTTTTAACGCCGACCTTTTCAGCTAGGTATTTCCACTGTTTGTGATCGTGCTCAAACTTTTGAGAAGGATCGTCTGCAGCGTAATCTGGAACACCCAGAAGTACGATACTTCTTGGATTATTTTCCTCTCGATAATTCTTTGTCGTCCTTCGCTCCCACCATGGCAGATCCGGAAGGATACGACTTGTAGAATTGGAAACATCTCTAAGCTTATAAGCATTTAAAAGTACGTTTTCCACATCCTAAGCTGATTTCAACGTTACTTTTAAAAGACTTGGATCATTTTTGCGGGGGGAATTCATGTGACGGTGTAGCCGAACAATTGATGAGGGGGTAACTATGGACAGTTTCATCTGACTACGAAGATTATGCCACTCCACCAAGTCGTGCTTCTGTTTGGCTTCGAATAGCGTTTCCTGTGACTCGGTCACGTTGGTACATATCACACTGAGGTTTATACGTGTGGGTTTTGGCTTATAGTTTGGTTCCTTGTTTTTGACGGTGGCTATGTGGATTTCTTTCTGAAATCCGCGACATGTGTGCAACGCTGGTGAATCCTTCTTAGTTTTGGTCAGATTTTGCGCAGTTATCTGGGCAAATGTCGGCCTGCTCGAATATGACAAATTCTCTGTTGAATTTTTGGTAGTGGTCTCTGAGTGCGGCAATAATGATATTTTTGTCGCGTTCATTATGCGTTCATTAAGTGTTATTAGGCTGGATTCTAAGCCATTTAGACGTGTCTCGATTGTGTTATCAGTGGTCTTTGCTTCAGAAGATGTCACCTTTGGTTTGTTTTTGCAAACTTGGCAAACATAACAGACACCGGGACAAATGTCTCCATTAATAATCGCTACCACGTCTGGGGTCAACGACTTATCACATTTATGCACCTTTGACAAGCAGTCGTAACATGTGACACATCTCGCCTTGGGCTTACAACGTTTCGGCAAACCGCACACACGCACCGCGGGGTGCTTTGTCTCGTTTGCAGGGTCATTCGGTCAGGAAAAATTTCAACGCTGTTCACACGTAGTGTTTCGACCGATCGATCAACAATGAATGGCGTGATGACGGTAAACTGCAGTGATCACGAAGTAGAGTGAAATCTGTAGTCAATCCTGCAGTACGTTTCAGGATTTGATCTCAGGATATTCAGGGTAGCTCCAGTCGATGCAGAAGAAGTAGCTCCTTCGAATGGTATCAATAACTAGAGAAACTTGAACAGCAACAACAACTTTCCACGCGTAGATCCGAAATGGGAAAAACACGAAAAATCACAAATTGCACGTATTGCTGAATACCACTACGAGAGTGATAATTCCAGATAGCTGAATTCGAGAGGATTTCAAAAATGTATAATGTATCCACTTAGGTCCAAGTGGAAGAACAGTATGTCCAGGTAATCGAGAGCTCAAAATGTCGTCCGGCGACGAAGCTGGCATTAACTCTAATGCCAGATTGCCCCCTTTCGGGATGTCAAACCCGAGAGTGTGGTTTGTTTTGGTCGAGGCTCAGTTCGAGAGCTATCGTATCAAATCACAAGACATGAAGTTCGCTAAGGTCACCGCCAACCTTCCTACGGAGTTTGCATCCGAAGTGATCGAAGTCTTGGCTCCGAAACCATTAGATCATCCCTAAGACAAACTGAAGGCTGCCATTCTACAACGCTTCGGCACGTCCAACGCAGCTCGCATGCAACAACTTCTCCAGATAACGGAGTTGGGCGATCGAAAACCTTCGCAACTGTTGCGGCATATGCGCACGCTCGCAGGCGGCAACATTGTCAGTGACACTGTGCTAATGCACTTTGGGATCAAGTGCCTGCCTGCTCACACGAGGTCTTTCGTATCCATACAAGAAAGCGAAGCATCATTGAAGAAATTGGAACTCGCCGCCGACAACGTACACGAGTGTCAAACAAGCAATGCCCAAGTACATGTGGTGACCGAATACACGCCACAAGCCCCAACGGACCCACGTTTCGCTCGAATCGAGAACGCAATCGAACGTCTTACACTGTCAATACAGACGACGTATCAACAGCGTAAACCTCAACAGCAAAAACCTCGTCCCCAAAACAACCGCGCAAACGCTTCGCGTCAGGCTGCCAACACAGGCTTCTGCAAGTACCATAAACAGTTTGGTGCTAACGCCAGGCACTGTGTGGAGCCCTGTTCCTTCCCCAAAGCCAGTCAAGCTAAAGCGGGAAAAGAGCAGGCCAGCCAGTAATCGCGACGGCTGCAGCTGGCCACACCGTAAGCCGCCTATTCTATATTGATGATTCCCCAACAGGTCTACGTTTCCTAATTGACACAGGAGCGGAGGTGAGTGTCATTCCACCTCATAGTGCAAGAACCCGCATGGACCCAACTGGCGTCAATCTACAAGCGGCTAACGGCACACGCATCAAAATGTATGGCCAGCGGCTCCTTCTGCCAAACCTTGGTTTTGGCAGAAATCTTCCATGGACATTCATCGTCGCCGACGTTCGTCAGCCGATCATCAGAGCCGACCTTTTAACAGAGTTTGGGCTAGTAGTCGATGTTCAGCGCAAACAACTGTTGGACAACAAATCCGCAGTACGCATCACTGGAAAAGCGACATCGATCAATTCGATCGGACTGAAACTCGCACTACCAGACGACATGTTTGCAATGCTGCTTCCAGAATACCCGGCTATCAGCCAGCCATCGCGCTGCACGTCAGACATCCAATACGGGATTGCTCACCACATCCTCACGACCGGCCCGCCGACGAACGCAAGACCGCGACGAATGTCCCCTGACAATCTCACCGCTGCCAAAGCGGAATTCGAGCAACTGCTACATCTCGGGATAATTAGACCCTCTAATAGCCCATGGTCATCGCCTTTACATATAGTTTTGAAAAAATAAGGCGTTTGGAGACCATGTGGTAACTACAGAGGCCTCAACAAGCTCACAGTGCCTGACAGGTATCCCATACCTCATATCCAGGATTTCTCCCTGAGCGCCTGCGGCAAGAAGATTTTTTCCAAAATCGATCTTGTTCGCGCCTATCATCAAATCCCAGTAGTAGACGCCGACGTTCCATAGACTGCTGTCACTACACCTTTCGGTCTCTACGAGTTCCTTCGCATGCCGTTTGGACTCAGAAACGCCGCTCAAACTTTCCAGCGCTTCATCGATCAAGTCATGCGAGGTCTACCATTCACCTTCACGTACATCGATGATATTCTTGTCGCTAGTGAAAGCCACGAGCAGCATATGGATCACCTTCGACTGGTTTTCCAACGTCTTCAGGAATACAACGTCGTAATCAACCCGGCCAAATGCCAATTCGGCCGACCAGCCCTAGAAATCCTTGGACACACAATCGATTCTCGTGAAATCACTGCCATTCCGCAGAAAATCTCAGCGATTGAAGACTACCCAACTCCAACGTCTCTTCGCCAGCTACGTCGATTCCTTGGATTCATTAACTTCTACGGCAGATTCATACCAAAATGCGCGGACAAATGCAGACCGTTAACTGATCTTTTGCGGGGAAATCCAAAGAAGTTCAACATGACAACGGAAGCTATCGCCGCGTTCCAATTAGTCAAAGCATCCCTCAGCACGCTCACTTCGCTGGCTCATCTCTCCACGGACAGCAGAGTGAAGCTCGTGCTCAAAACAGACGCTTCTCAAGTTGCTGTTGGTGCCGTTCTACAACAAGTCATTGACGAGCAGTGCGCACCACTCTCCTTCTTTTCTCGAAAGCTGCAACCGGCTCAAACCAGGTATTCTACCTTCAGCCGAGAACTACTTGCGATGTACCTAGCAGTAAAGCACTTTCGACACATCCTGGAAGGACGTCAATTCACCATCTACACGGATCACAAGCCCTTGATCCACGCCTTCAGCGCTGCCGCCGACCGCTACTCGCCTCGGGAAACTCGCCACTTGGACTACCTCGCGCAGTTCACCACTGACGTAAGGTACATCGAGGGACCCAGCAACGTCGAGGCAGATGCTCTATCACGCGCATCTATTTCCCAGATCGCGAAGATTGATTTAGAGGAAATCGCCGCCCTGCAAGAGGACGACCCGGAATTTTCAAAAATCACTTCCGAAGCTTTCCTGCAGTTTGCTCTCTTACCAGTGCCAGGCAGTCGAATACGTATCCATTGTGATACATCGACAGGCAATCCACGTCCCTTTGTACCAAAGGATTACAGACGACGGATTTTCGAGCACCTGCACGGATTATCCCACCCGAGCAAACGTGCAACCACTAAACTCATCACAGACCGCTATGTTTGGCATGGCATGCGGAACGACATTCGTTGTTGGGCACAACAGTGTCTTCCCTGCCAACGTAGTAAGGTACATCGCCATACCCGCTCTATCCCTGGAAAATTCCCACCTCCAGATGGACGCTTTCGGCATGTACATATCGATCTGGTTGGACCATTACCATCATCCCGTGGGCGCACTCATCTTTTGACGTGCATCGATAGGTTCACACGCTGGCCCCAAGCGTGCCCACTAGTGGATACATCTGCGGAAACCGTAGCTCGCACCTTCGTCTCTGGTTGGATCGCGAATTACGGTGTCCCGTCCCAGATCACAACAGACCACGGAGTCCAGTTCACGTCCCACCTCTTCGCAGAACTGAATCGTCTACTGGGATGCGAACATTTTCGGACGACGGCTTACCATCCAGCCGCGAACGGCCTCGTTGAACGATTCCATCGTCAATTGATGGCTGCGCTCGTCGCCACCGAATCCAGCGCATCCTGGGTTGACAAACTGCCACTGGTTCTGCTCGGCATCCGCAATACCGCAAAAGAGGACATCGGTTGCACATCAGCCGATATGGTTGACGGAACAATTCTGCGACTCTCTACCGAACTGCTGACCGACTCCACACCCCTGAATGCGATTGAAACATCTCCGTATGTCTCCCGGCTCCGAGCCTTCATGCGAGAAATACGTGCTCCGCCTACCCGTGTAACTTCTCGTACAAGTCACGTCGACAATTATCTTCTGTCGTGCCCGTACGTATTCACGCGGGTAGACCGTGTTAAACGGCCCCTTGAAGCACCATACGACGGCCCATTCAAAGTCATCTCCCGCAGTGCCAAGTACTTCGTCATTGAACGCAACGGCCGCCCGGATTCAGTCAGCATCGACCGATTGAAGCCCGCGTACATGGAATCGAATACAGACCGAGGACCCCCTACGACTGTGACTATCCCTTCACAGCCAGTCCCCTTTGTTTCTTTTCCCTCGTCTTCCTTTTTGTCGACTCCAGATACGCAGCCGATGCGCGAGGACTTGAGCATTTCACCCCCGTCCACGCCAGCAACACAACCCATGATGGAAACCCCGCTGCATTCACGGACAGCGGTGACAACCGACGACACGGGCACCCCGCGCACACGCACTGGCCGTACCGTGGCAAGACCCCGTCGGTACACACCGTAGATGGATGTCGAGCATGGCTGAACAGCCACCGCTCTAGGAGGGAGTTATGTAGGAATTATTCCCAATTGATATAATTCCTTAATAATTCCAAAAAGTAAGTTTATTTCCATAAACGTTTTCCATCATGATGCCGTGTGTCGTTTTGTTTAAATCAACTGAACACACACTTGCGCTTCCTACAGCGTGAACGTCTGATAACTTGCCTGGT
>JACCGJ010001085.1:0-15337 GCA_013407085.1 Atriophallophorus winterbourni
AGTGTCATCTACACCATTTGCATCGATCGGCTTCGCCATTGGTGGTTCATGATCATGTCTGTGTTTTGAGCTAGGGCCATGACCATGTTTCGGAAGCCTGGAAAATAAGTGAAGAACTTCGTAATCGTAGAAACTCACTTGCAATTGTTGAAAACAATCGAAAGATAATTGATTGGAATATGTTTGGGACCGATCGAAAGAAAGGAATACGTGTGCAATCGATTAGAGCAGTTTCTGGCAACGTTTCAGTTCGAATCTTTTGTGTCAGAAGTAAAACGTTACGAAAAACTGCTCTAACCGATTGCACACACATTTCTTTCCATTTAAAGATTATTTTTTCACGATTCGGTGTTAACCTCGCTAAATGACAGCTGGACGGATTACTAATCAAGCGAAGGAGATATTTGTGTCTGTAGATTGATTGGTCAAGATTCGTAGTGAAATCAACTACACGGCTTGTCCCGTATTTTGCGTGCTAACCAAACGTGTAGCAAAGTGGTTAATTAATTGCGTAGCGAAGACATATAAAATCGAAATTGGTATGTGCATATAGCCTTGCGGGGAAGAGATTGAATGCGAAAAAAGCAACTTTATGTACGTTATATTCGAAACAATTAATTTGTAATTTCTGCACAAAATTGACACAGTTCGATAAGTTTGCCCATGATATCCGTATAAATGTGGCCTTTTAGTTTGTTTAGTTTGAGCTGTTTGTGTCTTGTGCTAAAATACTACAAGCCTCCGGTTTAACTTTCCATTATTTATTCAATGTGATCAAAGTTCAATGGCTTAAATTCGGGGGTGTAGCATGCATAAATAGGATTACGTACTTATAAACACTTCGAAGTTCTCATTCTAGGTAGATTTGTCAAGCTTTTTAGTAGCTTAACGACACCAGCGTATTGACTCATGGTAACTATACAACTGTACTATACTTACATGTTTATTTTATAATTTTTTCCTGAACGAATATTTACTATGATATGGTAATTGTGAAGCTATGTGCTTTTTGTGACCATAAAATCTTGAATCTTAATTGGACACAGTGAAAATCAATAACGGATTATTATTCGTCAAGCGTAATCAGTGCCAGCCGTTACTAAAGCTGTTAATACGATATTTTAGTTTAGGTGAAACCGATTTTATATTTCAAAAAATAATGCAGGCAATACGACAATTATCCTTCAAATAACTTTTAGGCACATGAGTCATGCCACACATCATCCTTTTAACCAGTTTCCTTTTTTTTGAAACTGCATCGATTGACTCAAATTAATTGATATTTAATTAAGAGTAAATTAATAAAGAATATGAGGGATGTGCATCTACAGACACTTTAATTTTTATCTTCTCCTGGCTTGTACGTTTCTCACTTTGAAATACTTGAAGTTCTCACTCGTACTACAATTGATTGATCTAATTTGGGGTGGGCTGCTAACATGGCAGTATAAAGTAATTAATTCATTTCAATATTATCACTCACTGTTTGGATTTTCAGCATAATAGTAAATTCGATGTTTTAAATGAAACAGTACTAAAACATTATTACTAGTTCACATATGAAGCAGCACGTCAACATTATTTTATAAGAAAGAATGGCAATAAAAATAAAGCGAACTGAAGGTTAACGCTTCTATCAATACTAGATCATTCTGAGTGAAAACTTCGAGGAACTACCTGCTCTGTGTTTTCGTCACCATATCGGGTTGCCAAACGTGTCACTTAAAAATTTACGATTAACCGATGTAAGTGAGTCAGTAATAACAGACCGAATTAAACATCATATCTATATCGATTATAGCAATGCAATTTAATGTGACAAGTATTTTATCAAACATATACATTTGAATGTGCTGCTTTAAGCGAATTGGTCCATTTATGCTGGCTAGCAAATGGTAACGGTTTTCCCGTTTTTTTGTATTTGAGTCACATGTTATGAGCACTCAGTACATAATCGGAATTATATAAACAACAATAAACTTCTTTTTGAATTCATTATCATGCAAACCATTGGCTGGGTACTTTGGGGACCTTCAATGTTCAAAGGGCAATCATTGAATACCATCAAATTTGAAACCAGCATGCTTTAGGATTCAAGGGAGTGGTATTGAAAAATGGAAGTCAAATGTTACACGCTAATGTGATATTCATGATTTGCGGTTACGATTTTTTGATCAATATGTACTGATTTTTATTATGTGTTATTTTAAATATTAGGCTAAAGTAAAAAGTTATTCCCTTATGTTTATTACACAATTGCTTTGTCTGAATTACTGGTAGTAGAGTTGTGACAGATAAGTTTAGAGCAAATTTGGGAAGTTTCGCTCTATCCCTAAATTTATGAAGTAACGTAATATATTTAGCATTGTTACCAAACAGGAAGATGGCGATTATTCTCTAATATCTGGTTTGATATCACGATAAACTAACTGATGTTTAGCTGTCAAATTAATGACAATTGATTAAACATAAGCCCTTTTTTGAGAATACGGTAAAAGGATAAATTCTTGTGATTGCATAAATGAATACGTAGCTCAACTCCGTTGCTACTTTCTGAATTCCTCAGACGCATACGTTCACGACATTTCTTATACATCAATTTCTGAATTACTTTACACCGAGCTATCCTTATTACTCCTTTTAGCAAGCAACACGGAATATTTAGCATGAGGATGAAGTGCACACATCCAGATCGTCATTTAGAGGCAATCAAGCTACTAAAACGCTTGACAGATGTACCTAGAATGAGAACTTCGAAGTGCTTGTAAGTACGTAATCCTTTTTCTGCATGCTATACCCCGGAATTTAAGCCATTGAACTTTGATTATATTGAATAAATAATGGAAAGTTAAACCGTTTGCTGAACAGAAGCTTCTAGTATTTTAGCACAAGACACAAACAGCTCAAATTAAACAAGCTAAAATGCACACATTTATATGGATATCATGGACAAACTTATCTAACTGTGTCAAGTTTGTGCAGAAATTACACATTATTGGTCTTCTGCGTTCATCTCTTCCCCGCGACGGCTATGCGTAGACCAGATTTTGATTTGATATGTCTTCGCTACGAAATTAATTACCCACTTTGCTACACTTCCGCTTAGCCTGCAAAATACGGGACAAGCCGTGTAGTTGATTACACTACGAATCTTGATCAATCAATCTACAGCCACAAATGTCTCCTTCGCTTGATGAGTAATCCGTCCAACATACGTTGCTAGTACATGGCTTGTGGCTAATCGATCTGTTTATCAGGCAATTAGCTAGAACTTGAGATTAGCTCGGGGCCCACGCGCTGATTACATGTCGTAGACGATGTGCAATGACATACATTAGCATTGCTTTCTCACGCTTTTATAGCGCACACTACGATCAACCGTGTTGTTTTCAACCACGAAAATGCATCATTTCTCAACAACAGAAACGAATGCTGAACGTTTTATAATAACGAGGCAGATATATTGTAATGTTCGGATAATTTAAAAAAACTTTATGGGTAATTTCAACGCGCTTTGAGAAATAACATTAAAAATGATTAATTATCAAAAAATATTTAAAACGATAATTTATATTTATTTTCCCAACTGTTGTTTCTCCCTATTTTAGATCAGGTTATGGTGTGATCTGGGTTAATCAAGGTTCCACTAGATGTGTATCCGCGTCGGGGTTTGAAACTGGTCTTTGATTCTTAATCTTTTCGCAATCTTCAAAGGCTAAACCATTTCAATTTGACTTTGTTTATAAATGCTACACTTAAGCAATTTCTAATACTTTCGCATTATGGCGGTTAATTTTGATCGTCACTTAACTGTTTAGGCCTTCACAAAGTATAAACAAGATACGCTTGTTCTGCTAAATAAATAAAAATCCATGTAGAAACGAGCACAGAGGAAATGTTTGTTAGCGACTGTAAAGCTAGAAGCAAAATATTTCGACCATTTTTTCATAGCGTAAGATTCGTTGTTGTATATTTTTCAACCAAGTTAAGTATCCAATGTTGCACAGTGTACATCTGGACTAGTGTGATGGAGCTGGTGTTCATTGAGTGTATGGACAGCTTTATCATCAGCAAATTATTACGGGTTCCTTGTAAAACGTTTGTTTTATTACCGTTCACAAACTCCTCACTTTCAAAAGACATCACATGACGATCACCTAATCCCAACGCTTCAAGAGTGCTCGAATCGAGGATTTGAGCTGATGCTGTTTTGGGTCTCTTTCGTGAATAATTGAACGCAATTCGGGATCCCAAGCATTACACAAATACTTATATTAACAAGATTAAGGAGGCCTATTGGTTCGCACATCTAATAAAAACAGTGTGAAAACCCTCGTGTTAAATCGGATGGTTCTGTGCCTTTCTTTCGAAAAATCGAGTTGTTATCAATTGTTTCAGGAGTGAAGAACAAGTAGTGTGTATAATAATTTACGTGATGAATTTCTCTTTGAATTTTTATGTTCATCATGACATCTTCGATAACACGAATTTTTATTGAATATTTACGGCTAAATTTATCTCGTTCGTAGCATACATATATATTCTCCGAGTTTTTCAGCCGCAAAACGTGTATAGATTTATCCCCATTAGTCTGGAGATACAATTTCAAATAACTATTTTTTACTTTTTCGCTTTTTGATCCTTTCTTTTCAGTAGCATTTGAGACTAGTAGAGCTTTTCAATCGCTTATTGTCAAAATTTTTGAAATCTACCTGTTGGCTAACGATTTCGTACTCATACATCATCATACTTGATACCAACTATCGGCATAACACCCAAGAATGGACAATGTAATCAAATTATCCAGATATCACCAAATGTGGGTGGACCATTTGGGATCAGAGAATATGACACAGAAAAACGATTCTTTTTACAAAATAAAAAAGGCAAACACCTCTGACATACAAGCGCTTGCTCCATTAGATTCGGAATTCGTCGAAAAAGTATCCATTAAAGGGCATACAACCCCTGATTTGTACAACATCATTCAGGGCAGATTAAACATAGATAATTTCCAATTTCATGTTAAAATAACTATGACGATGACAGTGCAAAAGATAATTCTCACAACAAGCCAACTGTTGTTATTTGGATTTGTGCAATTAAAAAGTGCGTTGTTGTATTAAAGGATTGATGCGATCATTTGGCAAACAAAAGCTATCGGTGTGAGTAGGATATGGGGCCGTAGGACATCGATATGATGGATAAAAATAGATAAACTTCTGCAACAGTTCGGCAGCCAATAGTCTGATCATAGAACGATAGTCTTCTCTCAACACCAGTGGAACGAACTGCATGTATGACACCGAAAACTTTTATTCACTTTCACGATGTAATGAATTTAAAACGGCCGTTGCAAGATACTTAAGTAAAACAATTTTAAAATGTGTGTTAGTCATAATTTTTAATGATTGATGAAGCAAAGCCTAATGGGTGGTATTGAAGTCAAATATAAGTTAATTAAATAAGCATGTACTACACAATTACCCTACCCGATCCCTCAGAATATGCCGTGATCAAAATATTTCTGTTAGTCACAGTTGCTGCACTTGAGAAAATAATCAAAACTAAGAAAACTAACACCTGTTAGTCAGCTTGAAAATCCACAGTAACATATCAAAACGTGTGGCCCAAAATGCCACATCGCTAAGAACGCATCGCGCAGTAATATAAAGAGAAATTCAGATAATGAGAAGCAATGAGACTTAATTTAATTCATGTTTCATAACAAGCAGAGTTGCAATCGGTTCAGTCAGAAACAACAACCGTTTTGCGTAAATTAATTGAGAATCACAAGCAAAGATGTGTTTTTAAATAGCTATTCCTATCCAAATTCTTGATCAAAGATGTTCAGAGGAAATCTTCAATGGATCTGATGAGTGCGAGAGTTATACTCCACCCGAGTAAAAGAACTATCGATCTAGAGTATGCGAATGACCTCGTACTTGTATGAGAGGGCCCTCATACAGCAGCAGCTTTGAACCGCATGGCACTTAAAAAACTTTAATGTGCTTTGCAGCTCAAATGTGTAAAATACTTAGTTAAGACAGGAACTGCTTTTTCTCCAATCTAACCGTGTGTGATGTCAATCAAGAACTGGCTAACATCTTCGTTTACCTCAAGAGATGTATTTGTGCTGGCGGTTGTCAAGGACGAGACATCACAAAGCGGATGTAGCGTTTTGTAACGATCAATATTTTTGGTATTGACTCATCTCTATGGTTGCAGAACCTGGTCTATTTAAGAAAAAGCTGTCCGTCGGTTATTTCTGACAATTCTGGCTTGCGTACAATTGATCACATCAAGTGGCATCATTACGTTGCAAATATGGATGTATAAAAACGTGGATTAGGACCAAGAGATAACAGGCTAACAGAAATGCTTGTTAGCGATGTTTATAACACGGTTTAAGAATGCTCCTTCACCTCTTACTATATCATGCCTTATTAACAGCACGTGGTAAATGCGAGAATAACCGACCGGTGGATACTTAATGACATGAAAAGCTGGAATAAAGAAATTCTTCGTAGCGCTGGGCTCGGGGACTGAAATGTTTACACGAGTTGGGTTCAAAAGACTCATAAAACAGTTGTTCAGAAACTTTATGCGAGTTGCAAATGATAGCGGCTAAACAGTAGTTCAGGTTGGCAATATTTTTATTCTATAGTATTGCATTATATTTGATTCAAAGAGAAAACTCCTAAACAATCGCAAGCTGTAAAACTAAAAAACAAGCGGATGCGTTGCTCACATACTCCGAAATTACACTCTAATACCGGTTGCTGGCTGTTTGCTGTCATCAGGTAAAAGCAAATATTAGGTTTAGTAAGCCTTTAAACAGTGGATAAGTGGTAATCAAGGTTATACTTTGCTATAAGTGTTACTTGGATGTAAACAACACATCAATTTGGTCATCCATAGGCGCTCTGAGTGCTTAACTACGAATCACTATGCGATTCTGTGTTTAAAAATCGTGGTTCGTTGTACGAACCCTATGCAACAGTTGCATTCAAGTATAACCTCAAATAACAAACTGTTTATCAGCCATTCTTGCATTGCGTTGCTTGACACTTTTTATGACTAGATACCAGTGCTGCACGATATGGATGATGATGATTATGATGATGATAATGATAAAAGAAGCAGGGATATTAGTTGTTCAGGAAATATCAGGAAGTCTCTCTGCCTGCAGGGTATATTTTAAGATTAAAGGTAGTTCATCAATTGGCAAGAGCAATGCGCGTATAAAAAAGCTAACAACCAAAAACAGTTAAGGAAATCATCTGCTATTCAATTCCTGATATCGAATCTGCTAATTTTGACGTGCACATAATATGAATCTACTCAGATTAAACTAATTTCCAGGTTAAGAAAAAATGCAAACTAATGAATTTTGAAAACATCTTGAGCACAAACACTCTGGATTAGTAATATTCAATGTTCATGGAACGTTTCTGGCAAAAACATTTAAGAAAAATAGAAGAATAGTAACAAATCATGATCTTTAAAAAGCCTATTTGGCCTTTAGTTTGTACCGCGTGCTCTCATGCTGCTTTTAATTGATAAACATTATTTCTAAACGTGGAGTAAACTAGTTTTAAAACAAACGTTCGGGTGCAGGTCAAATAAATGCGATACGAAACATTGCAGAACACTATAAAATTCACATTAACATCAAAACACAACCAGTTTTCTGTCGATAGTTTTTGAATGAAGTATTAACGACCGAAACGAAGGTAGACATTATGTATCTGGAAGGGAGCTGGAATATATAAAGTTCATCGACGACATTATCGATTGAAACATTAAGCGTAAGATAAGGAATGACAAGCCTCTTTGCAATGAACTCTACTTGCTATAATTGAAAGTCCCTAGCGTAGAAAGGTAATCGATGCAGATACGACAATCCGTAACATACGTTCTTTTCATTGTTTTGACAGCTGGTGGATTTGATTTTGGTTCCTTAGATGAATAAAAATTTGTTACAAATTGTATATGAAACATGGTGGCCGGTTTTAACGATCCTCTGAAGCCTCAATGCTTTTTAAATATGTGCATTCGTATACTGCTTAGGATCTGTTAGCATTATTGAGAAATAAAATTTATGAAACCAGCAGAAAGTATATAGTTAGTACAATTTTGCGTTGAGTTTACTACCTATTTGCAACTTTCATAAAAAAGTTCATAAACTCCTCAAGATGAACAATAGAATTCCCGATACTTTGATGCCGCGAATAAATCAAGAAAAATTTGACCAATATAAATCTGATGCAAATGATCATCATCATCATCACAGACAGCATTACACCGGTAGCATATACCTAATGCTTTACTGCCGCATAACCGTGGAAAATTAAAATCCTAAAAGATGGAAAGGGTTGGACTGAATTAGCTACGGATTCTATAGAAGAGTAAGCACAAACAAACTGTGATGAGGTGCCTACACCTCGAATGGAACATGCATTCAAACAGGTTCGTGCAAAGATAACTGCTATGTCTCCTTAAGAAAATGTGTGGATGACACATGTACCATTACGAGCTGAATAATGATTTAAATATTTTTGGGCGTACCAAAATGCTCATTTGCATGCATTTACATTACACACTCGCAACACAAGCGGTTTGTGCTGTTTGCGCTCGGCATGTAGGGACAGTAAGATCAGGATCCGCATACGCTGGGGCATTTTGGTTCATGGTTATGTCTTTAACCTTATTATACATTTGTTTAGACAAATTGGACTGAGCAGGTTTGTCGTATCAGCTTTATCAAACAGTGGCATACAAGAGCCACTTGTTTACATTTTTACGTGCAGTTTGTACAGTTAATCCGAGTTTGTCATGATAATACATTGGAAACGACCGATATGTAGCGTGCTTCATGCTACTAATGATGAGTAATTCTTTAAAAGTGATAGGTTTGCAATGCGGAGGGATAAAATAAATAAACAAATGAATATCATTACGTTTAATTTTTAGGCTTACTCAGTGCCACTTTTTTGAACGGGAAGAGCGATAGAAATTTGTTGTTGTAATAATGAATTCCTTTGTTTTTCCTCTTCTAATTGTTTTTTCAACTCAGATATCTGTCGCTCTTGATCAACCTCTTTCGGTCCACACCCTGTCATAATAAAATGTTTGCCAAACATACCTTTTTTAAGTGACTGGTCATTTATCCCTTCTTTATTTGAAGTGCAACAACACATTACTAACCGGAATTGCAAAGCTTTAAAGTAAGTAATTGTAATAATTTTTACCTTTGTTTGTTTTTCTGAGTTGTTCAATTTCTTCTTGCAATGCTTTTAACAGGATTTCGTGTTGTGTTCTTAAAAAATCCAAGCTTTTCTCAAGCATTGCTATTTGGCTCTCCTCGCTTTTCGCAAGATCAATAGGGTAGGTTTGAGTTGAATTGTTGCGATTCGTACAGTATATTTTAGATATGCGATTTGTGTGCATTTCTTGGCTTGTCGGATTTTGAAATGACATCGTATCGACTGAAATCATTTTATTTTGCTTGGTTGAATTACAAAATTCCTAGATTATCGTAAAAAATATTTCACGTGATACCTTTACAAGTGTAATACAGAAAATACAATCAGATACAATCGATAAAATTAAAAATAAATAACCATGGGCAATTGTTTTACGCGGTAGCGTCCATAGATTACGCTGATCAAATCCGATTGAGTACAACAAAACGTGATTTCACAATTTTTTAATATGGTTGAGCTTATACATTATTGATCATAATTGAAATCGGAAGCACACAACAATAGTTTTGTTCGATATGCACCAAGTTGTTATACAAGATTGTTTCAAACATCATCCATTAAGTATCAGTATAGCAGTGTGATAGGCGGCTGTGCTTAATTGAGTAGCTAGATTCTTTCGGAGTTTTGAATGAATGCATCGGTCACCTCAATTGAATAAAAGTTTATTTGGGGTCGCAAACATCTTTTTGCTGTCATTTTATTATCGAGAAACAATTAATATCACCACAAAATACATTGAATGTCGAAGATTAGATTGAGATATTCAAAATGTGGTAGACCACACGTTCTACAGCTGAGAAAAATAAATAAATGCGGAACGATGAAAGATTCTACTACCGCGTAACAATTTAAAGATCCAGTTTATATGAGTATTGCTTTGTGGCTCTATCTAGTCATGGAACAGGCTTCGTGAGTCAACCTTGAAAATAACTCCGATGCCGTACTTCTGTTAGGTAGGTTGAATTTGTATTTAACTTTGTCCCGTGAACTCTAGTGAGGGTATTTTTGTTGAAATATATTAGCCTAGTTGTAACTTTGGTTCAAATGGTGTCATAGAAATAAAGCAATGGCTGCATGGGTAACAGTTAATTTTCCATAATGAGCTGCTCTGCTTAACTCTCGGCGGAGAAATCCAAAAGACACTCCATTTCGCACCTGACGATTATATCACGGAAGACATCATTTTCTAGTAAAAATATGTGGCTCAACTAGCGTATTGATCAGTGCTCTTGGGTGCTACCGACATTGAAAATGATCACCAGGTCTATTTGGTTGGCTAAAACCCGCCATATTCTGAGCAATCCACTTGAAATGGTGCTGTCTCGTCACAGTCGTCTATCTTCATTAAATGCATGTGGATTGTGAACCAACTGAAATGCAACCTGTAATTTTACTCATCGGCGAAACGAATTGCTAACACACATTGATCAGCTATGAAACTTGTATCCTGTAACACCCTATCCATGCTTCCTTACTTTCATTATGACATATCGAACATAAGTGTATTAGGAAAATCAACTGTTGCCAGCAATGAGCTGAATAAAGTTAAAGGTTAAAGTAACTGCGTTGCAAGAGACGCAACTACGAGACACCGATAAGGCAACGGAAAGTGATTAAACTCATTTTAGAAAGCAGGGGACTCTGATGAAACTTGATTATATTTTGTTAGGTTCCCCTGGAAAAACATATTAATATGAGTGGCACAATAAAGAGCAGCGGATGAGCTTCTGCATAAAGTCATATTTTGGTTGTGTCTACGCTACATAGACCTGTCCGCTGTGTGCGTTGACTTATTGATTTCCGATCAATCACTCACTCACTCACGCGCCACGCTTTTAAACTTTGTCCATCGATAATATAACTCTGGTTTCGTTCGCAAGTCCGGTCGTTTGTTCTTGCTGTTCTTTCGGGAATAAGTGCTTTGTGCTTACTTGTGAATACAACAATTGGCGTCGCGATTTACTGAACCTGTGACATGCTCAGCTCAGCTCGTGCTCCCGATCCGCTTTGGGATGATCCTACTGCTCGTCCAACTGCTGAAGAGTGGCAGAATTTCAAACTATCTTTCAAGGATTATCTTAACATGATAAAAATTTTCAATCCAACAATCAAGATGACCTGTGAACAAGAGATCGTCTTCTTACGTCAATACCTTGGACGTGAAGGTCAACGATTTTTCGAAGCCCAGAATCTGAGAACCAAAGCAACGATCAACGAAGTGTTCACTGCACTGGATAAATATTGGGGTTTCTTGAGTGAATTTGTTTGTCACACGGTATAAATTTTCCCGAATTCGACAGGAACCTGCGGAATCATTAGATGCGTATATTTCGCGGTTGATCCCGGCAGTCCGCCTTTGCGAATTCAATGCAGTTCCCGCGAAGAAGGTAGAAGAAACCTTTCTAATACAACAATTTATTTCCGGCCTATTGGACGGCAGACTCCGGGAATTTCTTCTATCCGAGGATGCAAATAAAATACTTGGGAACGTGTTCGTGAGATTGCTCGGTGCCGCACTGATATCATGGAGCAGAATAAATCGTTCTTTCATGCAAGTTCTGAGATATCACATGTGAAGCCAGCTTCTGCCCAACGTTTGAAATCATCGGCCATGAGCTGTTTCCGTTGTGGGAGTAACCAACATTTAGCGAACAGTCCATATTGCCAAGCTCGCAAAGGCAAGTGTAACAAATGTGGTAAGCTCGGTCACTTTGCTCGTGTATGTCGGTCTCAAACGGTTTCTCAAGTTTATACAAGTGACACAGACATGGTCGATTCTAATACAGCAACATCGAAAGCTGAACATATTTATGGCATTTCTAGTCACGAACTTACTACATGCTCTGCAATTGAACCCAAATTACCTTCTTCTGATATCCGTACAGTACATTTTTGCTTGGGTGACAGAATGATAACTTTGCCTATGGAATTAGATTCAGCTTGTCCAATAACAATCGTTCCGTACGAGTTTTATTGTACGCATTTACAGTCATTCCTATTCAACCATCGAATTATGTTTTTGGAAGTTACTCGAAAAACCCTGTGCCCATTCTGGGATTTCTCAACGTGCCCTTATTTCTGGAAAGGGAGTTTAAATCCGTTGTTGCCGTTTACGTGTCGCACACTAACAGCAAACCGTTACTTGGTTGAAATGCTATGGTATCGCTGCAAGTGACCCCTTCTATTGAAAGAATGACGATTGCTGCGGTGTGTATTGATAAACTGGAACCTCGTTTCCCTAACTTGTTTCGGGATGAATTGGGACGAATCCCGAACGGCAAGCACAGGATAAATCTACGGTCTGATGCTCGACCTTTTGCTATATCTCAGCCACGGCCCATTCCTTTGACAAAACGCAGTTCCGTTTGTGATGCGTTGAGCAAGATGGTTGCAGATGATTTGATTGAACCCATACAATGATCTGTGAAGTATTAACTTTTTTAACCATAAATCTTTGAATTTGAATTTGAATTTGACTTAAGGATGCTTAATAAATATGTCATTGTGGAAAAATTTCCACTTCCTACAGCTGATGAATTGATTGTGAAGCTCTCAGGAGCAAGAATCTTCTCAAAACTGGACATCCGAAGTGCATATTTCCACATGCCTTTGACAGACGAATCTAGACCACTGACAGCCTTTCTTACACCTAATGGATTGTATCAGTACAAAGTTCTGCCTATGGGTCTTAACAGCGCTCCAGCAGCCTGGCAGAAATTTATCACATTAGCATTGTCCGACATACCCGGCTGCATTGCCTATATGGATGATATCTGTGTTTTCGGATCATCTTTGGAAGAGCATGAAATTAATCTTAATACAGTGTTGCATCGCCTCAATTCTTTGAACCTACGTCTGAACATTCAGAAATGCCAATATTGTGCTCAAGAAGTCGAATTTTTGGGTCATTTAATTTCATCCGCAGGCGTTCGGCCGAATGTTAAAAACACAGAGGCAATATTGCAATGCCCGAAACCACAGGACAGTGAACAGATCAAACATTTTCTAGGATTGTGTTCCTATTACCTTCGACATTTACATAATTTTGCCACAATCACAGAGCCCCTACGTCGGCTCACCAGACGTGACGTAGCATTCGAATGGAAGTCGGCTTAGAACAATGCATATAATCAGATCCGCCGGATGATGTCCTCATCTCCCACAGTGTCTATTTTTGATGAGGGTTGCCCGACGTTTGTTACAACTGACGCGTCAGATGTTGGGCTTGGAGCAGTTCTGTCACAGATGCAGCAGGGGACTGAAAAAGTTATTGCTTATGCATCACGTACCTTATCGAAAACCGAGAGAAACTACTCCGCGGGAGAAAAGGAAGCACTGGCTTGCCTTTGGGCCTGTGAACGTTGGCATATTTACCTTTTCGGCCGTCGTTTCACACTGCGAACTGACCATACAGCATTGACAACCCTGTTGTGCCGCGGGAATAAAGGACAGAAGCCCATTCGAATCAGTCGCTGGTATTCCAGATTGTTAGCTTACGACTTTGAATTAAAATATATTCCTGGATCACAAAACCGCGTCCCGGACGCTTTGTCTCGTTTACCAATGGAAAATGTTGATGAAAATGAAGATCTAACCGAGGTGACACTGATTGCTAATTTGGAGGTTAACCATCTGGGAGCTATAACACAGAGGTTGATAAATGATCATACCGAAAAAGATAGTTTACTACAAAAGCTTCGCGGATACCTCCAGACTGCTTGGCCAAGTAAGAAGCTTATTCCTGTTGAGTTGAATCCGTTCTATGCTGTGAGACACGAATTGTCTCTTGTGGATCATTGCATCACAAGAGGCAACCGTATCGTTGTTCCGGAAACTTTAATACCAACAGTGATTGCATGTGGCCACGAAGGACATCCCGGAATTGTACGAACTAAATCAAGTATTCGTGAATACTATTGGTGGCCAAGACTGAATGCCTCAATTGAAGCTGCTGTTCGTCAGTGTGCATGTTGTCAACACGATGATAAATGTGCCATACCAATACAACCCCCCATTCAACCGATTGACTATCCTATGCACCCTTGGGCAAAAATAGCAATTGACATCATGGGCCCTTTTATGCGAGCTCCGTCATCTAAAAGAAACATGCTTGTTACAACTTGCTTCTACACCAAATGGCCTGAGGCACTACTTTGTGGTGAGGTGACGTCAAAAACCGTGATAAAGTGGTTGCAGTATCTTTTCGCGAGATTCGGATTACCCGAGGAATAAGTTACGGATAACGGTCCACAATTTCGTAGCAACGAGTTTACAGAATTTCTCCGCTTCAATGGCATCAAGCACACTTCACCAGTGCCTTACAATCCAGCAGCGAACGGAATGGTTGAGCGCCTTAACAGAACACTGAAGGAGTCTGTACAAGCCATACAGTTGCAAGGTGATTCGTGGGAGGACGCCCTAATTCTGGCTTCATCAACATACCGAACGACACCACATACGGCCACAGGAAAAACTCCCAGTGAGCTTATGTTTGGGAGACAAGTTCGTACGAAGTTAAATGCCGCATTTCGACCGGCGCAGAGAATCAATAATGACGAGCAGCTTCGTCGACAATGTTATCAAAACAAATACAGGCGGCATGGGCAAACACTCCAACCTGGTTCAACTGTGCGCGTTAAAAAACAAAATTGGTTCAAGGAGGAGAGCGCTTTCAAAGCACCCACGAAAATAAAAACTGTGTGTACACCCGGCACTTACGAATTAGAGGATGGTAGAAAAGTTAATGCCAGACGCGTCTATAGTGCTTCCGGGGATCGGCCATTACAACTGCCCGTATGTGACAGAGCAACGCAGCAACCACAAGCTGGAGGGTATAGCCAATTGCGAAGAACGCTCAGGGTACGTAAACCCGTCGACCACTACCAAGCGTGGCGGATTGGTTCGAACAGTAAAGGGGAGAGTGGTGTTGTGTCTACGCTGCATAGACCTGTCCGCTGTGTGCGTTGACTTATTGATTTCCGATCGATCACTCACTCACTCACGCGCCACGCTTTTAAACTTTGTCCATCGATAATATAACACTGGTTTCGTTCACTAGTTCCGGTCGT
>JACCGJ010001085.1:16337-28746 GCA_013407085.1 Atriophallophorus winterbourni
TTTTACCTTTGTTTGTTTTTCTGAGTTGTTCAATTTCTTCTTGCAATGCTTTTAACATGATTTCGTGTTGTGTTCTTAAAAAATCCAAGCTTTTCTCAAGCATTGCTATTTGGCTCTCCTCGCTTTTCGCAAGATCAATAGGGTAGGTTTGAGTTGAATTATTGCGATTCGTACAGTATATTTTAGATATGCGATTTGTGTGCATTTCTTGGCTTGTCGGATTTTGAAATGACATCGTATCGACTGAAATCATTTTATTTTGCTTGGTTGAATTACAAAATTCCTAGATTATCGTAAAAAATATTTCACGTGATACCTTTACAAGTGTAATACAGAAAATACAATCAGATACAATCGATAAAATTAAAAATAAATAACCATGGGCAATTGTTTTACGCGGTAGCGTCCATAGATTACGCTGATCAAATCCGATTGAGTACAACAAAACGTGATTTCACAATTTTTTAATATGGTTGAGCTTATACATTATTGATCATAATTGAAATCGGAAGCACACAACAATAGTTTTGTTCGATATGCACCAAGTTGTTATACAAGATTGTTTCAAACATCATCCATTAAGTATCAGTATAGCAGTGTGATAGGCGGCTGTGCTTAATTGAGTAGCTAGATTCTTTCGGAGTTTTGAATGAATGCATCGGTCACCTCAATTGAATAAAAGTTTATTTGGGGTCGCAAACATCTTTTTGCTGTCATTTTATTATCGAGAAACAATTAATATCACCACAAAATACATTGAATGTCGAAGATTAGATTGAGATATTCAAAATGTGGTAGACCACACGTTCTACAGCTGAGAAAAATAAATAAATGCGGAACGATGAAAGATTCTACTACCGCGTAACAATTTAAAGATCCAGTTTATATGAGTATTGCTTTGTGGCTCTATCTAGTCATGGAACAGGCTTCGTGAGTCAACCTTGAAAATAACTCCGATGCCGTACTTCTGTTAGGTAGGTTGAATTTGTATTTAACTTTGTCCCGTGAACTCTAGTGAGGGTATTTTTGTTGAAATATATTAGCCTAGTTGTAACTTTGGTTCAAATGGTGTCATAGAAATAAAGCAATGGCTGCATGGGTAACAGTTAATTTTCCATAATGAGCTGCTCTGCTTAACTCTCGGCGGAGAAATCCAAAAGACACTCCATTTCGCACCTGACGATTATATCACGGAAGACATCATTTTCTAGTAAAAATATGTGGCTCAACTAGCGTATTGATCAGTGCTCTTGGGTGCTACCGACATTGAAAATGATCACCAGGTCTATTTGGTTGGCTAAAACCCGCCATATTCTGAGCAATCCACTTGAAATGGTGCTGTCTCGTCACAGTCGTCTATCTTCATTAAATGCATGTGGATTGTGAACCAACTGAAATGCAACCTGTAATTTTACTCATCGGCGAAACGAATTGCTAACACACATTGATCAGCTATGAAACTTGTATCCTGTAACACCCTATCCATGCTTCCTTACTTTCATTATGACATATCGAACATAAGTGTATTAGGAAAATCAACTGTTGCCAGCAATGAGCTGAATAAAGTTAAAGGTTAAAGTAACTGCGTTGCAAGAGACGCAACTACGAGACACCGATAAGGCAACGGAAAGTGATTAAACTCATTTTAGAAAGCAGGGGACTCTGATGAAACTTGATTATATTTTGTTAGGTTCCCCTGGAAAAACATATTAATATGAGTGGCACAATAAAGAGCAGCGGATGGCGCTTCTGCTGAAGTATATATGTTGTGTCTACGCTGCATAGACCTGTCCGCTGTGTGCGTTGACTTATTGATTTCCGATCGATCACTCACTCACTCACGCGCCACGCTTTTAAACTTTGTCCACCGATAATATAACACTGGTTTCGTTCACTAGTTCCGGTCGTTTGTTCTTACTGTTCTTTCGGGAATAAGTGCTTTGTGCTTACTTGTGAATACAACAATTGGCGTCGCGATTTACTGAACCTGTGACATGCTCAGCTCAGCTCGTGCTCCCGATCCGCTTTGGGATGATCCTACTGCTCGTCCAACTGCTGAAGAGTGGCAGAATTTCAAATTATCTTTCAAGGATTATCTTAACATGATAACAATTTTCAATCCAACAATCAAGATGACCTGTGAACAAGAGATCGTCTTCTTACGTCAATACCTTGGACGGGAAGGTCAACGATTTTTCGAAGCCCAGACTCTGAGAACCAAAGCAACGATCAACGAAGTGTTCACTGCACTGGATAAATATTGGGGTTCCCGAGTGAATTTGTTTGTCACACGGTATAAATTTTCCCGAATTCGACAGGAACCTGCGGAATCATTAGATGCGTATATTTCGCGGTTGATCCTGGCAGTCCGCCTTTGCGAATTCAATGCAGTTCCCGCGAAGAAGGTAGAAGAAACCTTTCTAATACAACAATTCATTTCCGGCCTATCGGACGGCAGACTCCGGGAAATTCTTCTATCCGAGGATGCAAATAAAATTACTTGGGAACGTGTTCGTGAGATTGCTCGGTGCCGCACTGATATCATGGAGCAGAATAAATCGTTCTTTCATGCAAGTTCTGAGATATCACATGTGAAGTCAGCTTCTGCCCAACGTTCGAAATCATCGGCCATGAGCTGTTTCCGTTGTGGGAGTAACCAACATTTAGCGAACAGTCCATATTGCTAAGCTCGCAAAGGCAAGTGTAACAAATGTGGTAAGCTCGGTCACTTTGCTAGTGTATGTCGGTCTCAAACAGTTTCTCAAGTTGATACAAGTGACACAGACATGGTCGATTCTAATACAGCAACATCGGAAGCTGAACATATTTATGGCATTTCTAGTCACGAACTTACTACATGCTCTGCAATTGAACCCAAAATACCTTCTTCTGATATCCGTACAGTACATTTTTGCTTGGGTGACAGAATGATAACTTTGCCTATGGAATTAGATTCAGCTTGTCCAATAACAATCGTTCCGTACGAGTTTCATTGAACGCATTTACAGTCATTCCCTATTCAACCATCGAATTATGTTTTTGGAAGTTACTCGAAAAACCCTGTGCCCATTCTGGGATTTCTCAACGTGCCCTTATTTCTGGAAAGGGAGTTTAAATCCGTTGTTGCAGTTTACGTGTCGCACACTAACAGCAAACCGTTACTTGGTCGAAATGCTATGGTATCGCTGCAAGTGACCCCTTCTATTGAAAGAATGACGATTGCTGCGGTGTGTATTGATAAACTAAAATCTCGTTTCTCTAACTTGTTTCGGGATGAATTGGGACGAATCCCGAACGGCAAGCACAGGATAAATCTACGGTCTGATGCTCGACCTTTTGCTATATCTCAGCCACGGCCCATTCCTTTGACAAAACGCAGTTCCGTTTGTGATGCGTTGAGCAAGATGGTTGCAGATGATTTGATTGAACCCATACAATGATCTGTGAAGTATTAACTTTTTTAACCATAAATCTTTGAATTTGAATTTGAATTTGACTTAAGGATGCTTAATAAATATGTCATTGTGGAAAAATTTCCACTTCCTACAGCTGATGAATTGATTGTGAAGCTCTCAGGAGCAAGAATCTTCTCAAAACTGGACATCCGAAGTGCATATTTCCACATGCCTTTGACAGACGAATCTAGACCGCTGACAGCTTTTCTTACACCTAATGGATTGTATCAGTACAAAGTTCTGCCTATGGGTCTTAACAGCGCTCCAGCAGCCTGGCAAAAATTTATCACATTAGCATTGTCCGACATACCCGGCTGCATTGCCTATATGGATGATATCTGTGTTTTCGGATCATCTTTGGAAGAGCATGAAATTAATCTTAATACAGTGTTGCATCGCCTCAATTCTTTGAACCTACGTCTGAACATTCAGAAATGCCAATATTGTGCTCAAGAAGTCGAATTTTTTGGTCATTTAATTTCATCCGCAGGCGTTCGGCCGAATGTTAAAAACACAGAGGCAATATTGCAATGCCCGAAACCACAGGACAGTGAACAGATCAAACATTTTCTATGATTGTGTTCCTATTACCTTCGACATTTACATAATTTTACCACAATCACAGAGCCCCTACGTCGGCTCACCAGACGTGACGTAGCATTCGAATGGAAGTCGGCTCAGGACGATGCATATAATCAGATCCGCCGGATGGTGTCCTCATCTCCCACAGTGTCTATTTTTGATGAGGGTTGCCCGACGTTTGTTACAACTGACGCGTCAGATGTTGGGCTTGGAGCAGTTTTGTCACAGATGCAGCAGGGGACTGAAAAAGTTATTGCCTATGCATCACGTACCTTATCGAAAACCGAGAGGAACTACTCCGCGGGAGAAAAGGAAGCACTGGCTTGCCTTTGGGCCTGTGAACGTTGGCATATTTACCTTTTCGGCCGTCGTTTCACACTGCGAACTGACCATACAGCACTGACAACCCTGTTGTGCCGCGGGAATAAAGGACAGAAGCCCATTCGAATCAGTCGCTGGTATTCCAGATTGTTAGCTTACGACTTTGAAGTAAAATATATTCCTGGATCACAAAACCGCGTCCCGGATGCTTTGTCTCGTTTACCAATGGGAAATGTTGATGAAAATGAAGATCTAACCGAGGTGACACTGATTGCTAATTTGGAGGTTAACCATCTGGGAGCTATAACACAGAGGTTGATAAATGATCATACCGAAAAAGATAGTTTACTACAAAAGCTTCGCGGATACCTCCAGACTGCTTGGCCAAGTAAGAAGCTTATTCCTGTTGAGTTGAATACGTTCTATGCTATGAGACACGAATTGTCTCTCGTGGATCATTGCATCACAAGAGGCAACCGTATCGTTGTTCCGGAAACTTTAATACCAACAGTGATTGCATGTGGCCACGAAGGACATCCCGGAATTGTACGAACTAAATCAAGTATTCGTGAATACTATTGGTGGCCAAGACTGAATGCCTCAATTGAAGCTGCTGTTCGTCAGTGTGCATGTTGTCAACACGATGATAAATGTGCCATACCAATACAACCCCCCATTCAACCGATTGACTATCCTATGCACCCTTGGGCAAAAATAGCAATTGACATCATGGGCCCTTTTATGCGAGCTCCGTCATCTAAAAGAAACATGCTTGTTACAACTTGCTTCTACACCAAATGGCCTGAGGCACTACATTGTGGTGAGGTGACGTCAAAAACCGTGATCAAGTGGTTGCAGTATCTTTTCGCGAGATTCGGATTACCCGAGGAATTAGTTACGGATAACGGTCCACAATTTCGTAGCAACGAGTTTACAGAATTTCTCCGCTTCAATGGCATCAAGCACACTTCACCAGTGCCTTACAATCCAGCAGCGAACGGACTGGTTGAGCGCCTTAACAGAACACTGAAGGAGTCCGTACAAGCCATACAGTTGCAAGGTGATTCGTGGGAGGACGCCCTAATTCTGGCTTTATCAACATACCGAACGACACCACATATGGCCACAGGAAAAACTCCCAGTGAGCTTATGTTTGGGAGACAAGTTCGTACGAAGTTAAATGCCGCATTTCGACCGGCGCAGAGAATCAATAATGACGAGCAGCTTCGTCGACAATGTTATCAAAACAAATACAGGCGGCATGGGCAAACACTCCAACCTGGTTCAACTGTGCGCGTTAAAAAACAAAATTGGTTCAAGGGGGAGAGCGCTTTCAAAGCACCCACGAAAATAAAAAATTTGTGTGTACACCCGGCACTTACGAATTAGAGGATGGTACAAAAGTTAATGCCAGACGCGTCGATCGGGCTTCCGGGGATCGGCCATTACAACTGCCCGTATGTGACAGAGCAACGCAGCAACCACAAGCTGGAGGGTATAGCCAATTGCGAAGAACGCTCAGGGTACGTAAACCCGTCGACCACTACCAAGCGTGGCGGATTGGCTCGAACAGTAAAGGGGAGAGTAGTGTTGTGTCTACGCTGCATAGACCTGTCCGCTGTGTGCGTTGACTTATTGATTTCCGATCGATCACTTACTCACTCACGCGCCACGCTTTTAAACTTTGTCCATCAATAATATAACACTGGTTTCGTTCACATGTCCGGTCGTTTGTTCTTGCTGTTCTTTCGGGAATAGTGCTTGTGCTATTGTGAATACAACAATATGGTCAACGTCTATACCGCGACGCTCTCTCTAACACCTGCTAAATTTGACTATTTTCGCCACGTCTATCAACAGACCTTAAAATCGTGCCCCTGAAAACATGTTAATTGTTATTGTTAGAGATCTGTGTAAGAGTTCATAAAAAAACTGGATTAAGCCAAATTGTTTGAGAAATTTTGGAGTTGATATAACCAAAGAATATTGACAATGTCGTTCAAAACTAAGTACACAGGTGAGCTTTTTGTATCACTAACACTTTCTTTCAAACAAAACTACAACACAAACCCACTTGTTTATATCGTGAAGCGGAGCTGTGTCATCATTTTGATCTAATTATTGATAAGCAAGGTAATATGTCAATTTTACTTCATGAAACTTTATATCAAGGCGTAGGATTCTACATCGATAACAAGTTCGTGCAAAACTGAAGATCAATCAGACTAGGTATCAACGCGCCAAATATTGTGATGAGTCATTGATAGACCTCATTCTTATGTACGAACCAGTTATTGCTTTGCTATTTGAACAAGCCTTTACAACATAGCTAAAAAATACATTCCAATCTAATTTAGCTTCAGATAACTAGACATGTCCCGAAATCAACTCACACCGAGTGGCTTTTCCAGCTTGTGTTGTGAAGAAACCCTCAACAAGCGATTGGTTTGAAGTCAAAATGTCAGTGATGACTAATTTTTGATAAGAGAAAGCTCCATCGTTCTAGAAATTCAATCAAATATCAACAGACGAAGAGATAAAGCATTTTGATGCAGTTAAAAATATGGTCCAGTAGACTTCTAAGTAAAGGGAAACGACTATTGGACTGGTGTTAGGTACGGTATTCTAAAAGGCTGTGGATATTGGTGATTTTTACGTAATGTATGATTGGATTAAAAACCCATTGGTTCGAACGAATTTGAAGCGGCTGTTATTGAATCACTACCTCATGAGCTGATTGCAGACGAAACTTAGAAAATGAAATGATGGGTCAAGCACTTCTGCTTTCTCTACTCTAGGGACAGCATGGTTTCACCGCATGCACTTAGAAAGTTTGATAGTTTGCCCATCTTCAGACAGCTTGATACACACCCTACACTTGATATGTTGAATGAAGCAGTCGACCGCTTAGCTAGTGTAAGGCTCCTGTTGACGACAAAACACCGCATTAAATACTGAAATAACTTTATATCTGACACTTCACCATTTGCTTTTCCAATTTTGGCAAGAGGAATTTGTCCCACAAGAGATGCGCGAGATCAAGCTCGTCAGGGTGAGGAAACAGGTGATGGAGGTGACTGTAAAACTTTTTTAGGAATCTCAGTAACAATGGTAGTAAGCAAAGTGTTCACGGAGGTTTCACAGATCAAAGAACAAATGAATAAATGAATAAATCATGTTATTCTTGGAAATCCAAAGCATGCTATTCATGGTCAATATTTGATAAAATGATTTTTACAGTCAAATTGTAGCATGTACAATTGCAAATACATTTTAAAGGTCTTTTATGCAGCGGAATTTTACTTTTGATACAAATACAGGTAAACTGAATTAATGTGTTGCTCACATCCCCCGCACTTACACACGAATACTGGTTTCTGGCTATTTGCCGTCATCAGGCAAACTGTATTTACAAATTGCGTCCAGATAATAAGCAAGTGATCTAATCATATACAATAATTAACACTGGCATTGCGAGACAAAAATCAATGAATGTTCTGGAAAGCACTAAATTTTAAAGGGTAATGTGAAGTTCTGTGTTGTTGAGTTTTCGATCCCTTTCCTTTAGATTGTTCGAAATATTTTAGTCTGTCGTGAAAATGAAATGTTTTCTTGTCCACTTGGTGGAGGGAATTGATACCACTATGTTGAGGTCTCCTGCTGGCCAATATTATTTGGGTGCAGATTGAGAAGTTATACTGCGAAGTAAATACTCGAAAGCGAGTGAGTATTCTTTCGAAAGTTATGAAAATTAATTGAATTTCAATACCCAGCAATGCCATTTTTATATAAATCATCAAGTAGAACATCTAAGCTAAGAAGATTGCGTGTTTTTTATGATAAGGAATAAAACCAAATGTGATTTAAATTCGTTTAAAGAAGAGCTGAGTCTTATATGTTTTGAAGAAGATTCCACAGCTTAACATATTTAGTCAAGTTTAAATCGATCCTTTCTTTACTAGCAACTCTTGGTAATTTTATATTTTTTCACTGTTTCACGATCTATACTTCAGAATCATATCGTAAATGAAGATTAAATATTATTTCTATATTATCTGATGACAGTATTCTAAAGAATAAAATGAGATTATGCTTGAGTCTGCGAAACCATAACCGATCTAGGTCTAGTTGTATACACATTTCTCTATAAGATAGTTTACTGACATTATCAATAATGGATTTTTAGAAAGAACTTTGTATCTTTTCTAGAACTATGCCATGTGATTTATTTATACAATAACGGTCAGATATTGTATTTTCTGTAAAAACTGATTGAATTCTCATTACCGGACCATTTAACGAACGAAAAATTATCAGCACGTATGACATTGAATAATGTTAATAACCATTGTCCCATTTTATGTTAGGTATACAAAAAACTTTGATAATTATCGACATGCTTAGCAGTGCCTTGGATCCCAAGAATAAAATATTTATGTGTATATGTCTATTTATAGTTACTAGTATTTTATTTATGGTACAATAGTCTATGAAAAGAATGGTTTAATAATTATTGATTCGCGCGCGATACGAATTCTTCACGCACGTCTGCTGTTAGAGATTTATTTTGCATTTTCCTTAACTCACAATATTCTTCTCACGAAATGAGTCGCGTTGCTAAGATAAACGAAGGCAACAACTGCGCAAAATGTGCCGTGGAGGTTCTAGACGATGTTCCTGCCCTCCAATGCGATCGCTGTGATTCTTGGCAGCATCTGAGCTGCTCGAAGATTCCTAAATCGCTTTACGATTGTTTAACAACACATAAAAATGAAGAAATATTATTTTTCTGTGTTGCATGCCGAGCCCGCCATCGAAGAGACAAGCTGGCCGACAAACGCAGCAGTAAAGCGCCTAAATCCGCTATCATCGACACGCCAAACAATTTGCGACTAACCGAAGACACACATCAGAACACTACTTACGCGGAGATAGCAACCAATGCGTCCTCACCAGCCGTGGAGCCATACTGCGCGATTGTCAGCAGACTTCAACGCCTGGAATCCCTACTAGATGTGAGAAATCCTCAAGGTGATCAGATAACGCCAACTGCATCTCGATCATCGAAACCTCATACTGCTTCTCAACGACAAACCATTAAGCCGAAGCCGACTAACACCGATAAACTGCCTGTAGTTCAAAAGGCCACTCAACGCAGCTCGCAATGCCAGACCATTGTATGCACGAATGTGTCTGAAAGCTCCTAGCCGTGCTTCCAAACACGCAGGAAAGACGATGTGCAACAGTGGAATGCCATCTGCGAAAAATTGCAACTTGAAGTAACGGCGGTTTCCTTGGTACGTCTTTCCAGACGCCCGAACTCACTTCACGCGGATGCACCACGTCTACTACGAATCACCCTTGAGTCTACTGCGAAGGTAGAAGAAGTCTTGCTCTCGGCCCACCTTTTCCGGAATACGAATTCGCCTATCCGCATTTTCCCTGACGTTCCATGGTCTCAAAGACAGATGCAAAAGCAAGACGGTTACGATTGGAAATCGGAGAATGATAAACGCAGCATCTTTATTCACGGTGTTCCTGAACTGAACAATGAGGACTTAGCTAAGAACACTCTACACGACTGCTCTCAATGGCGCTATATCCAAGAGCTTAGCAAAATCAAAGGAACCATGACGACTGCGGTGAAACGCCTTCCCAAGTCCTCCAGTTACAAGGGCAATGCTCCGCGCATTCTGAAAATTACATTCCACTCAGAGGATATGGTAAGTACCGCTTTGAGGTTGTGGTATGATAACAAGCGCTTTGCACCCACGGAGGTTCGACTTCGCTCCGCAGTCGACAAACCACAGCCTCGTCTACAATCACCAGTCGCGTCGAATGGAAACCAGTCTGCTAGCGAAGTACACACGACTGTTTCAAAAAACTCCCAGGAGCCGGCTTTATCGCGGCCGGTGGAATAAGTGCACCTTCAAATCGCACACTGTACACACTGCAATCGCGCAGCCTTTCATGCTGTTACACAAATGCTGCTGGTTTTATGAGCAAACTCCCGGAGCTCCGTTACCGTCACTCCCTTTGTGCATGGGACCTGATAGCCGTCACTGAGACTTGGTTATCGAGCGCAGTTCTTAATGCGGAACTCACCCTCCCCAATATGTCTTTACTTCGTCGGGATCGTGCAACAAGAGGAAGTGGTGTCCTGCTCTATTATCATGAATCACTTCGTTGCGAACCATTAAGCGACCCTGCGTTATGTGACTCTGATGTTCTATGGTGCCAAATGTCACTCAAACAAGACAGTCTTCTGATTGCGGTTGTTTATAGACCACCCAGTAGCCATGCACAGCTTGATTCCTTCCTTATCTCTTCACTTCGGCACGCTCTAAACAAACGATTTTCCCACATCCTAATAATGGGAGACTTCAATTGTCCTAGATTTTGTGGAGACCTTGTTTCTCAACCGTTTGCCGCTGACCTGTCTGACTTACTAGCAGACTATCCATTGTACAACCACGTTCGTGAAGCAACTCGGTTTCGGGACATGAATGCACCATCCATTCTGGACTTCATCATTACAAATGAAGAGTTAATGATTGAGAATCTTTCCTTTACCCCTCCTCTCGGCCATAGTGACCATGTTGTTTTGACATTCACTTTCGTTACATTCATGGACCACTTTAATGAAACTCGCCCACAAACTCGTTGGATTACCGACATTGGATTGTTCCACGAACTTGTTGCTGCCAATTCATGGGACTTCTTAATGTCTGACAAGATCGATGTTGCTTGGACCACGTTTCTCACTCACTGGCGCGATTTGCTGCGCGCTGCCAGCCATGAGAAGCCTTTTCATCGTAAGAAACCGGGCTCATTCCTTCGCAGCCGAACGAAGAAAGCCATAGCACAGCGAAACCTGGCATGGCGATGTTATCGGGCAGGAAGAAACAAAAATGACTGGGAAAACTACAGGTCATTGCGAAACTATTGTACATACCTCAGCCGCCAAGACAAGACCCAATATGAATTGCATATATCCAACAAGTTTATGAAGAATCCAAAAAGCTTGTTCCACCTTGTGAACCAAAGACGCGTGGTCAAACTAGGAATTCCATCCCTAGTCAGCGCACACGGCCTCACATCGACCGCCTTGGAAGCTGCAACTGTGCTGTCGCAACAATACGCTCCTATTTTTAACCCTACATATCCCGCGAAACTTACCCACTTTTCTTTTCCCTCGCGCGACGTGCACGAGATGCCGGAAATAAAGTTCACCCCTGAGGCAGTTCATCAGAAGATTCTGTGTCTGCGACAGTACTCCTCGCCAGGACTCGACGGCATCCATCCCAAAATCCTGAAAGTAGCCGCAGCACATATATCTCCTTTACTGGCGACTTACTTTCAACGTTGTTTGGACTCGGCTACCATTCCACAAGCCTGGAAGGAAGGTGTTGTAAGCCCTATATTTAAAGGCGGCAGCCGGTCCGATCATGCAAATTATCGTCCCATCGTGCTGTTATCAGTGATTTCTAAAGTCATGGAGAGCATTGTCTCTGACCGCATTGTCTCACATTTCGAAACGAATCGGATTTTAATCAAACAGCAACACGGTTTTCGGGCCAAACGTTCGTGCACCTATAATTTGCTTCTCGCACGAGATGAATGGACGAAAGCCGTCGACGAAGGCACTGGTGTCGATGCTATATTTTTGGATTTCTCCAAGGCATTCGACCGTGTGCATCACGATATCCTTCTCCTTAAACTCGCTTCCTACGGTGTTGGATCATCCCTGGTATCATGGATGAAATACTTCCTTTGCGATCGCTCTCTCTGTGTTCGTGTGCGCGACTGCTACTCAGCTCCCTTTCCAATCAAGTGTGGTTTGCCGCAAGGTTCGGTTCTTGGTCCAAGACTCTTCATTATCTTCATCAACGATATCGGAAAAGACATTGAATCCCCGTTCCTCCTCTTTGCTGATGATGTCAAACTTTGGCGCTCTCTTAAATCGTCTGATGATTCCCGTGTCTTACAAGACGACTTAGATCGCCTACATTGTTGGTCCTCACGAAACTATCTTCCATTCAACGCATCCA
>JACCGJ010001086.1:0-87902 GCA_013407085.1 Atriophallophorus winterbourni
GTCTAGGTAGGGTTTACACTTAGCTCCAAATGTCAGGTTCTTCTTCAAGATTGGGAGGGGTTGCAGCCTACTCTGACGGTCAATGACCTCAGTCTGGATTGTGTGGAACAGTTCACCTATCTTGGAAGCTGCATCACGGCGGGAGGAGGGCTGGAAAGTGAGTCGCTCTCGGCATTGGAGAGCTCGCTTCGGTTTCACTAGTAGTAGGTCACTCTGGAAGCGGTCTGACTGAGTTGAGACTCAAGGGGATGAGTTAGACCTGGCTCAGTCAGGTCGGTCTGATGTACGGGCTGCAAGGCAGGGCAGTAGCGCAGAGGAGATCGGGAGCTGGAGGTGTTTGAACATCGATGTTTACGGAGGCTTTGCACGAGTTGTGGTGGCAAACCACTGTGAAATCAGTGGGACTATTGGGTGGATTATGTAGTCTCGCAGGCTGTTATTGCGGCGGCTCGCAAAATCCCAGCTATTTTATTCCACCTTTCATCGGCAGTTGCACACTGAGCAACTGGGAGTGAGTTAATCAAGGTGTCCTATAAATGTCTTGAACTGCTGGCAGAGAGAATTTTTCCACCACAGTGCGTTTCCCATTCGAAGGCTTCGTATAAAGCATAAAGATCGTCGTAGAAGGCGTTTTTCTCGTCATCGGAACTGGTGTTAGCCGGGGCGTAAGTTGCTACAATAAACAAGCATCTCTGGTTAGAAGATTTTAAGTTTGGTCTAACATTAGTGGCTAGTCTAACTGCGCACATCCTGCTGTTGCAAGGAATCCAATCGATTAGACAGGAATCGGCACGCGAATTCAGCACTATACCAACACTCACCTGTCCTGAAATGGCAGCTACAGGATCACCAGAGCAACGCAAATAGTAGCGAGTTGAAAGGTTTGGAGCAGTAAGTTCAGTTATTATAGACGGATAATATAAGCGCGTTTTTGATAAACAACAAACATCAATAGCTAGACTATCTAAAGTAAGGGCCAATGCAGCTTGTTGGCCTATTTGTCTGAGAGTTCTGACATTCATGGCACAGATGTGAGCAGAGGTCCGTGGTTTCAGAAAGCGATCTGTAGATTGGCGAATAGAAAATATTCAAACATGTTCAGCACGGTCTCTTCTAAAGCTGGGATTGACAGACTGAGTGTTGTTAGGAGTAAGTGGGGGAAGGGAAGGGTCAGAATCAGTTTGACGAGTAGGGCCAGCAGTAGCTTGTTTTCGCTTACCCGCCCTGCTGTATGCGGCAGGTAAGGCGACCCTGTTTATCGTGCGCGACGGCCGATGCACTATGGAGTTGGGTTTCGTAGTAATAGTCAGTCATGGTTGTATGCGGGAAGAGATACTGGCAGGTCGCGCATGCCAAGACAGGAGAACAATTAGGGTTCTCGACTAAAGCCTTTGGCTAAAAAGCCTGACCCACAAGTCAGTGGGATAGGTTGAGACCGTGTTCGTCTAACCTCTATCCATTGAACTTCCTGGTATAAGTGACTCTGAAGATGCTCGAAAAGCACCACCCAGCATAGGTCAATGGGTCATAGAGGTACACAAACCAACGCACCACATTAAGGTCTAGTCTCAGCGCGGTAGCACGTACCGAATGTTCAAGTGCCATACAATCATGAAAAAGTAAAATCCAAAAAGATGGGGAAGGGTGGGACTTAAATAGCTACACATTTGATAGAAGAGTAAACACAAACAAACCGGTAAGGGGTGCTCACACCTCGAATGGAATATGCATTCAAACAAGTTTCGTGAACGGGTAGAGCGACATCAGCAAGGCAGCTTCCTTGAGGATTTCACTGTCATGTTTCATAACAACGTTACACACAAACGTGAAAAGTACTGTAGACGTTTCGATGACAGAGCGCGAAAACTCCCTCATCCAACGACTGCTCTTTGCTCTAGCAACCACCAGTTTCGGTAAAGCAAATTAAATATCGCTTTAACGTCCGGGCGTTGCAGCGCGGGATAAAAATGACCAAAAGCAAACACCGTAACGAACGATCGTAGCGACCCATGAAACAACAACAACACGAATAAACCGACAATCTCGTACAGTCCACATACGACAATACACGCAACCAATAACACGGACGCATTCATCAAATAGAAACAAATGTGGGCCCAATATGATGATTTGGCAATGCAAGATGAGTGCCAATAAGAGGGATGTGCCCAAGCGCTCGATCTAGCAGGCGTTCAATATGAGCAAAGTATAAACTTCTTTGCTCACGAGTGCACCTGCACAAACACACAACGCAGCCCACGGTCACGCAACACGACAAACACAGGCACATGTCTGGCGGCAGAAATGGTCCACGATTAGTTATCAATCAAAGACCTATCAAACCGTCAATTACTTTGGTCAACAAGAGAAGCCCAGACGCCGCAATGGCATGCATGAGTACTAGCGTGGACTACCTACAGGAAAGGCAAAATGTTTGGCTAAGCATGGAGGCTATATTGGGTTAAGTGGAAACAACATTCGCCCATGTAATTTGTTGTCCACTTTCTCTTCGCTTACACACTATAACTAAATTGTGGTTGTTTCCAGGTGGAGAGAGTAAGATTTGATTTAGTTAGTGTTGTAATAGAGGTAAAGAATTTTAGACTTTGATACTACGGTTTGATAGGGGTCGTACAACGATCTAATATGTTCAAAAATAGAATTGCATAGTGATTCTTGGTCATGTCTTTGAGGATCTCATGGATGACCAATGTAACGTTTCGCTCACATTGAAAATTCGAGTTGAAAATTGAGAATCAATATGGGTGAGCGGATACTCTACCGGAATAAAAATTTAGAAAGGTTACTAGTTAGGGAATTTAGCTGTTTATGCCATGCAACGGTTTGGATACTAAGATTTCATCCAATCTGGGTGTGGCGAAGCGAAAAGAATCCGTTTCGGAAATCCGTGGTCCGGCATTCGTAAAATGTGACCCAACCAGTGTAATCTATGCGGTTTAAACCGTTTCTTTATATCAGTATTAATACCGAAGAGCTTATTATGGAAAGCATCGTTGCGTATGCGACGGCAGTAGCTAACTCTCAAAATGCTATGAAGACAGTGGTTGCGATTTTTACGTACGGATCAGGTTTCTCACCCATACAGTAACACAGCTCGAATTGTTGATTTGTCAATTCTACATCAGTAAAAAAACAGTCTTTTCTAAAGCTAGATATGACCAAGTTTGCGGAAATGCGTGAGAAAACCATGTCATTTAACCATACAAATGTATTGATAAAATTACAATAGATCGAACAATCTATTTAGAAACTATTGCGCTGCTCATGACTAGATATACAAATGAAACTTGTTAATACTCCAAACAGAACCACATAAGTTGCAAGAAGCGCAATGTCTTCAAATTTAATTTATTTAACAATGAAATATACAAGACCTGCTTCACTGTGCATTTAGTTCGGCGTTACGTGTGTTTCGTTTCTTGCGAGACGTATGATCGTTGGTTGAAACAGCTTTACGTTTTTTAACCGTTCTGGAAAAAAACAAAAGAAAATTCGGTAGACAAGAATTACATAATTGTGTCGTGTTCACGAGTGCTAGATGAGCGTACTTACTTCAGTTGGACTAAATCTGGAGCACTCTCATTTGTTGGAACAGAAACTTGGTCAACGCTAGGCGGTTGTTTCGAATGGCCGAAATTTATTTGCAATTTTCGATTGTGTAACTTTACGCCAGCAGCGTTCTTTCGGTCCAGTACACAATCTTCTTCTAAATCATAATACAAAAATGCTTCACCCGTTGGCTTGTGCATTTTTATGGTGGAAGCCTGTGGAAAAATCGTTCGCAAATCCGATTCTGTAACTGCTTTTGACAATCCACGAACGCACAAACATTTTCTAAGGAAAATAAGAAAAAACAGCACAACTTACCGGATATTCGGTTGATCTGATTGTTGCTTTTTCAAGAACCACGAAATTCCTATTCGGTTTTTACGCAAGACCAATTTTTGACGAGCATCGAACGCTGTAAGAGCAGCTTCAGCGGTTGGGAAAGTTAGAACTGCCTTTGTGGGAACTTTTTTATCAATGCGCTTTTTCGATCCAACAATTTTTATTTCTGTAGTAAATGGAAAACGCTTAGCGATTTCTGCGGTGTGCGTTCTAGGGTGCAGGCCGTGGAGAACCAGAATGTTTGGTTCATATCTGTTAATATCTTCGGGGAGAAATTGTCCGGTTCTACAATCTAGACGCTTGCCGTGAAACTCCATACCAGTCAGTTGATGTTTGTACTTATCGACTAGTTCCTCTGAACCAAATTCGACGTAGACTACGCCAGTGCATCTATGAGTCAATGCATTCCACTTTATTCGTACTGTTTGGGAATCCGGGATAAGAGATTGAACAAGCGAGGGATTCACGTTTGCAGGTAAACCGGAAACACCCAAAGTCAGACGATTTTTTCGCGCGATTCGTTGAATTATGGCTTCATGTACAGATGCTGCATCTGAAATAGGGTCACGCTGCTTAGAGCCATTGTCACTAGGCGTTGGTTGCTGTTTCATTTCCGCGTCATGCAAGTCATTTTGGAGGGAGATATTGGTTTTCGATTTTTTATTCTTTTTGTGCTTTTTAGCTTTTAGTTGGCCAGTGGCAGATGACAAAGTCTATAAAAAAATGTCAAATTTAGCACTCAAATATCATAGCTTCGTAATCGATAGACATAGATGAAACAATTTATTGAAAAGAACATTAACAAATCAACGGAGACGCAAAACTTCAAGCATAATACAGTACAGCACCATGCTACATCAAGTAACCCGATGATCAACGAATATCGAGAACTCACTGCAGTACTTCACAATGCAACGTCACTGCAACTGTGCAGCTAATACACAGCTGTAAGTTGATTTAGCACTGGTAGTAAGCTGTATGCGAAAGCACGATGGAGTCCGAAAGTAATGTAGCCCAAGCGATTGACTCTGTTAGGCACTTTGCCTGGATCAGGCTTGTGAATATATACCTACTCACATTCATTTCTCAAATTACTGCTGATAAATAACCACTATGTGCATTATCAGTTTACCTGCAGACTGCGCGATTAAAAGTAACTGTATACTATTTTAAAAACATCAATGATACAAACTTAAAAATCGAGATTACTAAAATCTTGTTTACAACGGGAAAAAACGAAAGGCATTTGAAACTACAGGACACAGGACCTGATTTTTTGGGATTCAGGTTAGGCAGCAATCAGTTAGTTTGTCCTGACAGCCATACAAACACAACATAATAAAATACTGAAATGTGGAAAGGTGATAGTTCAAAGTACGGTGGAGAGACATGCGCACGACGGCTTCCATGCGGCTTTCACAGCCATGCAACAGTACAAGCTTTCCATGTAACTTCACTTGGCGATATACAATACCAATCAAGATGTTTACGAGATCGCCATTGAACATGGTTTTATGGAAATCGGGATGCGGCATCCGACAAACGTGACACAGGATAACCGATGCAGGTTTTGCCTCTCTATACTAGTATTACTGCAGAAAACAAAACTATAGAAGGTATTGTTGCGTATGCGACTTAATACAGATACACTCATGGGACAGAAAGAAATGCTTAACACAACTAGGGTAGATAAGTTGAAAATCACTCAATCGGCATTGCCCTAATATTCACCATATTCAAAAAGCACAGTTCTGGAGCCAGAAAAATATTTGAAAAGTGCTGGATGTAAACCGTTTTATATTAATAAAGGTATACTGTAACACGCTAATCTAGGTAGCATAAAGTAACGAAGCGAGTAAAAAACGGAGTAGCAAGTTGCATTAATTTGACCTACCAAAAGATTGTTGAGCTCGGATTCACTTACGTCACGATTCATTTACCACTTTTACTCTGAAATGTAAAACGTATGAATCAGCACCTACAGTTCAGGTTGAAATGCGGTAAAATAATTTCCAAAATATCGAAAATCGATTAATAATGGATATACTTAGCAGACATTAAAGATTGCAATTTTATCACGGGCATGATACAAATTATGAACCTGCTTCATTGGCTTTAGCAAATTTAGGGTACATCATGTCTCAACAATCACAGTCGCTTATTCATCGAATCAGTCACAACGAACATCAGCGACCTCATCAACACCAATGCATTGTCTCCGTTTGGTGCCTTATCCCCTTTGGCAACACAAACTCGAGAAAGTTTACAATTTATTGAAAATTTTCTCTGTTAAAGCTCATCATCATCATCAAAGACAGGAATACACCGGTAGCACGTACCGAATGCTTAACTGCCACACAACCATGAAAAAGTAAAATCCTAAAAGATGGGGAAGGGTGAGACTTAAATTGCTACGGCTTCTATAGAAGAGTAAGCACAAACAAACTGGGGAGAGGTGCCTACACCTCGAATGGAACATACATTCAAACAAGTTTCGTGAACGAGTAGAGCGGCATCAGCACGGCAGCTTCCTTGCGGCTTTCACTGTCATGCATCATAACAAGCTTTTCTCGTCACTCCGCTTGACAACATACAAGGTTAAGCAAACACTCCAAGAATATGCTTAGGCAAGACCGCCATTGAACAAGGTTTCGGGACATATCCTGAAGCGTAACTAACCACTGCGATATCTGATCGCGGGAACACCAACCTGGAAGACGCGCTGCGCCTACTTTGGAAAGGTAACTAGTAAGGGTTTTTAACTGCCTATGCCATGTGACGCTTTGGCCACCCCGAGATTTACGCCAATCAGTATGTGGTGTCGCAAAAAGAATCCGTTTCGGAAGTCAGTGGTCCGGCATCCGTAAAACGTGACCCAGCCAGCGTAACCTATGCAGGTTGATCTGCTTCTCTATATCGACATTACTACCCAACAACTTATTTCGGAGAGCATCGGTGCGCATACGATTGTAACAGCTAACTCCTAGAATGCTGCGGAGACATCGGTTGTCAAATACTTTGAGACGCTGAATGTGGTCTTTACGTAAGGTCCAGGTTTTGCACCCATATAGTAACACAGCCCGAACTGTCGCTTTATAGACTCTACCCTTGAGTAACAGGGATAGTCCTTTCTGACGCCAGAGGTGACCTAGGTTGCGAAATGCTACGGTCACTTTAGAAATGCGTGCCGAGACCTCGTCATCTAACGATGCAGAATTATTGATACAATTACCGAGATACGTAAAGCCATCTACAATTTCAAGAGCCTCATTGTCAAGTAATACAGTGCTGTTTGATAAGTCGATGTCCTGCAGCAGAACACTGCACTTAGAGGGTGCCAAACGCATTCCAAATGCGGGAACAATACTACATAGCTTGTTCCGTATCGCATGTGCATCTGTGTACGAGTCGAGGAGCAGAACTATATCATCAGCATAATCCAAGTCGAGAAGCTTGACGCATGGCATTATGTGAACTCCGAAAGCTGGGGCACTATCGTTGCACAACTCCATAATTGCATCAATTACAAAATTGAACAAAAACGGAGAAATCGGGCACCCTTGTCGGACGCCACTTGTGGTGTGGAATTTGTGTGAGACTTCGTTGTAAACCCTAAAGCATCCGGATGTATGAGCATAAAGTGCACGTAGTATGTTGACATACATTTGCGGAACGCCTTTGCACAGGAAGGTGTTAAACAGGACATTTCGATCGACTGAATCAAATGCTCCTTTGAAGTCTAAAAAGATGGCTATTGTCGGCTGTCGATAAGTGTGCTGCAGTTCTAAGATCCGTCGAAGAGTAAAAATGTGATCGACACAGCCTCTGCCAGGCCGGAAGCCAGCTTGCTGCTCTCGGATCTGTGATTCCCTATGCGATGTTAATCTTCGAAGACATATGGACGCTAATAATCTCGTAATGATGGGAGTGAGACTTATCCCACGATGATTAGAGCATGAGCTTCGCACACCTTTTTTAAATATAGGTATGATAACCGATTCGCCCCAACTCGGAGGGACGGATTCTGATAACCACACTTCACGGAGGAGATCGCCTAATGTGCTGATTAGGACTTGGCCACCTTCTTTGAACAAGACAGGTGGTATGTCATCGGGGCCAGCAGCTTTGAATCGTTTCATGGATTCGATACATTCTTTAATTTCTAAATCATTAGGGGGATCTACGCTAACAGACCAAGGATCACACTGCTTCAAATGAGGGAAAGATTCTGTTGCAGGCGACCAGCTGAATTGTTCTTCAAAATGTTCGGCCCAACGTGAGAGGCGGCGATTCTTATTAGTGATAAGAGTACCGTCTATTTCAGCGATAGTCTCACTCACTCCTTTTTTCGTAGGCCCAGTCGATCGAATAAGTTGGAAGAGTTTTCGCACGTTACCCGCATTATTTGCTATTTCCATTTCTTCGACTTTATTTAGCCACCACCTTTCTCTGTCTAGTCTTAAGCTCCGTTTAAGTTCATTCCTCACGCGTCTACGCTCTGTGTTGTGTCCAGGACCATGAGGTATTTGGCGTCGCTGGTGAAGAATTTCTATAGAGCGCTGTGAAATCCAGTGGGACTTTTGGGTTGGTTGTGTAGTCTCACAGGCTGTTATTGCAGCGGCTCGCATAATCCCTGCTATTTTGTTCCACCTTTCATCGGCAGTTGCATACGGAGCAACTGGGAGTGAGTTACTCAAGGTGGTCCTATAAATGTCTTGAACTGCAGGCAGAGAGAACTTTTCGACCACAATGCGTTTCCCATTCGAAGGCTTCGTACCGGAGAACTTTAACGAGAACCTACATCGCACAAGAGCATGATCTGAATCTATGCAGGTATTCCAAAAGGAGCGGCAGTCCTCAATGCAACCTCTCCAGCGAGCACTTATGGCGATATGGTCGATTTGGGCCGAAGGTTGGCTTCCATCCGGCGAGCGCCATGTGGTAATTTGACATCTTTTATGGCGAAAGGAAGTGCTGCTAATGAATAATCGAGATTGTGCACAGAATTGTATAAACCGTTCACCATTATCTGTGCGTTGGCTTTCAAGACCAAACATGCCACCTAATTGTGATTCAGATGTATCTAAGCGACCCAGTCTGGCATTCATATCTCCCGCTAAGACAACAATATCGGAGCTTTTTGCACGTCGCACAAGAGCATAAAGATCGTCGTAGAAGGCGTTCTTCTCGTCGTCGGAATTGGTGTTAGTCGGAGCGTAAGTTGCTACAATAAACAAGCATCTCTGATTAGAAGATTTTGAGTTTGGTCTAATATTAGTGGCTAGTCTAACTGCGCACATCCTGCTATTGCAAGGAATCCAATCGATTAGACAGGATTCGGCACGTGAATTCAGCACTATACCAACACCCGCCTGTCCTGAGATGGCAGCTACAGAATCACCAGAGCAGCGCAAAAAGTAGCGAGTTGAAAGATTTGGGGCAGTAAGTTCAGTAATTATAGACGGATCATATAAGCGCGTTTCCGATAAACAGCAAACATCAATAGATAGACTATCTAAGGTAAGAGCCAGTGCAGCTTGCTGGCCTATTTGTCTGAGAGTTCTGACATTCATGGCATCGATGTGAGCAGAAGCCCGTGGTTTCAGAAAGTGGTCTATAAATTCGCGAACAGAAGATGTTCCAACATGTTCAGCGCGGTTTTTTCTAAAGCTGGGAGTGACAGACGGAGAGTTAAGAATGGATGGGGGAGGGGAAGGGTCAGAAACAGATTGAAGAGTAGGGCCAGCAGTAGCTTGTTTTCGCTTACCCGCCCTGCTGTATGCAGCAGGTAAGGCGACCCTGTTTATCGTGCGCGACGGCCGATGCACTATGGAGTTGGGTTTTGTATTAATATTCATGGTCATGGTTGTATGCGGGCTGGGATACTGCCAGGTCGCCCATGCCTAGACAGGAGAACAATTAGGGTTTTCGACCAAAGCCTTTGGCTAAAAAGCCTGACCCACAAGGCAGTGGGTTAGGTTGAGTCCGTGTTCGTCTGACCTCTAACCATTGACCTTCCTGGTATGAGTGACTCTGAAGGTGCTCGGAGAGCACCACCCAGCATAGCTCGATGGGTCATAGAGGTGCACAAACCATCGCCCCACGTTAAGGTCCAGTCTCAGCGCGATGGAGATTTGCAAAGAATCAAGGTTCATTGAACTGACAGCTGATGGCGGCAAACTAGAAACCGGTTGTGGTGTGTAGAAAGAAATGAGCAGAACAATACATTGCAAGCAAGCAATTATAAGATTCATCGAAAAACTTCGTCATTGAACTTGTTGAGATTAATTAAAGCAGTTGCCAATATCCGGGGCATGCCGTGCAGTTTTAGGCAGGTGCGGTTGTGTAGCCCAGGCTCATTATTAGTGATAATCAATGTGGTATGAGTAGGTTAGGTTGCCTCGTTCCGGCAAAGGCGTAAACTGTATAAATACAGGGAGACATACAATTTAACATTACTTGTCAAAAGAGCCTGTCAAGAACGAAATTGTACCTGAAACCTACAATGACCAAATGTTTACACGTATGTCTCATAATATTTCAGCGTTTTCTCCGCATATGTGACTTCAGGTTATTTAATACGAAGACCGAGGGAGGCAGCGCACTATCTTGCATATACCGACTATGCAAAATTGGTGGAAATGGTTTACAACTGAATGGATGTAACTGACTCTCGAGGCGAACATGACAGACTTTACCGATGGTCCAATATCAGTAAATTTCATGCCAAATCCAGTTGAAATTAAATAAACCATCATCAAGAAGCCATCAAACGCAGGTGCCATAAGGATAACGCGTAAAAACTGTCAATGACAGACAGATATGTAATACTTGACCGGAAGACCAACTTCGTGTCAGTCACAACACCCTGAAATGCAGTGGTCCCGAAGGTTAGGCTTATACGATTGGGAAGATATCGTATGAAACTTATATCAAATTTTTATTCGTCATCGACTTGAAAATGAAGTTCCAGTTTGTTATCAAGTATGGAAAATGCTGGGAAATGTCCAACATTCAGTTAACCACAAAAGATTATTGCATAACCAACGGCAAACATTATTTCTACAACCTGGTTGGTTGTGGTTCTACACAGCGATCGTTCGTTGGCTGTTCATTAGTAATAAGTGTACACTTGAAACAATCTTTCCGTTTTATAATAGTATCCTGTTTAAATTTCACCCAGAATAAGAGATGGATCTTGTGCAAAATACATATGTTCAACATTAGGAGTACAACTTGCAACAAACAACTCACAAGGTGAACACCCGATTTTCGATTACCATTCGAGTACAGTATAGATGAGACAATTGATACATCCATCGTTGGTTAGGCTCCCTGATGAGGAGCATACAGCAAACCATATTTGACAATAGCTTCATAATTATAACGTTAAATATCAATTTTCACCAGTCTCTTAATGTGCCTGTTTTTACTCGTGACATTTACCGCTGCATAATTCTCAGAGGGATTTTTTTAATCCCTGATTTTGTCTCAAACTATTAACAAACCATCGATTTATCTGAATAAAAATTTTGCCTATATTTTGATTCTGTGGCTATTGTAAATTTAAATCGGTTTAAGTTATCACATCGAAACCATTTGTTTTACTTAATATCTACAATCCTGGCAGGCTGTAGCGATTATTTCAGCAGGTTGTCGAAATGATGTCGGCCATAACAAACCACATGAATCTAGCTGCTAGATTGTAAGTATGCATTCTAAAACATAATGTCACGTTTCCTTAGCGTGAAATGAACTATCTGACACTTCTGAAATTTCAGATATTAGTTAAAACAATAATAATTGAGCATAAACAAACTAGAGGTAAAAAACCTAGTGGGTTTGTTATAAATGTATGTATGAAAGCACAAGCCTGATCCAGGCAAAGTGCCGTAAACAGATCAGGTCGATGTCTATAATAGATAAGAGATGAAATTTACATCATAACTGAACTCTTAAGCAGGTTCTAATTTCATTGTTGATAGAAATAGATAGAAAAAATTTTGAACTCATTAACGACTTAACGACCGAACGACTACGAAAGCATGATAATTTCAAATCTGCCGGAAATGATGATGTGACCTCTACGTCAAGTTCAAGTTCAAGTATCACAGTTGCAAGGCCAAGTCGATAGCAACAAATGAAGGGATTTACGTGTGAACATCATAACTGACTTCTTCTGAACAATGTATCAACCAAAAGAGGGAGTTTGAGAAATGAAAACTAGATCGGCTTAGAATTATCAACCAAACTGACAGGAGTCCAAATAGAACTCGAGCTTCACATCTGCTCTATAGAAAAATAACGCATTGCTAACTTCGTCTTTACACTCATTTCCCTCCAATTTCAAACCTATATTGATTTGAGTGATGAATTCAATCGTTTCACCATCCAATTCGCAGATTGATTGTAACAAACGACGTGTAAATTTTGTATGGCATATTCTACAAATAATGATTTATACATGTGACGGGTAAAATGGTATTATTGTCAGGCAAAATTTTTTAGGGAGGCCAAAACGGAAAAAACATATTCCATACATCTGATGAGTGAATGATGAGAAACATCTCGAATATATCAACCTCGGTCAATTTGCTGTAATGAAAATAGCAATAAGAAGATAAATATTGTTGATGGGGGACATCGCGATTTTCTACCATGGACACATAGAATAAGCAACATGTGGAATTGACACTTTTACTGGTTTGGAACACTTACCAAAAACTAGCATAAATGACAATTTTCTACGCTATATTCAATCGCATTTCCGGCAACCTCAAGTGTGTCTAGGGCAAGATCACGGCTATAGAGTGCTATACGGTCAGGCTATTTTTAGCCGAATCAGGTTTTGCCATTTGATAACACTGCTAGCAGTTTCTGGAAAAAAACTTCGAATATAAAGTGCAGCAATTTCGCAAAATTTTCGCGTTGGTCATCTAATCTACTAATGGTAATACTGTGTTAGTCATCAATGAGTTTCTGCCCAGCAGTGCATTTAAATTTAGCTTCGTAGCATATATAGCAGTTGTAATTTAACCGAAATTTTTCATTCTAGGATGGTTAAAATTGAAACGAAAGTGTAAAAAAGATAAGGATTTAGATTAATCAGTGTATACGTGTTCGGGAAAACAATAATTCAATAAAATTTTGTCGTGATGTGTGCATGCAAATAAGCTTTTTCGTCAGTCTGATTTTGTTCAACATCATGCTAGCTAGTGTAGTGAGTAACGGTAAAATGTAAACTGTTCCAATTAAAACAGAGATGGACAGTATAATAATACCTACTACTGTTCGGGCAGGAATGGATTGCCACCAGTAAATATTCATGGGTCCGATAATTTGACGTTTCCCTTCGCGTGAATAAATCGTGTAAGGAAAGGTTTGGAAATATTGGCACAGTTCAAAATGCAATTCATAAATGTTATGGAGAAATGTTTTTATGAAAAAAGTAGTGTCAAGTTCCATATACACAAAAGTATCCATACAGTGTTAGCGTAATCATACTTCGTAACCATCAAGTATATTATAGTTGGGTTCAAGTGTAACGATTACCGGAATCTCACTGCAAACTCCTTCAATTCAACACATTTATGTATCTTGAAATAACGCACCGTACATGCTGGATTATTCGCTCGATGATTTTGACTTTCGCAGCAATAGCATTGTTCCTTTTATTGTGAGGTATTTTGGAGACTTAACAATTTTCCAACACAGCATATATCTTCAAAGGTAGGAAACAAAGCATTTCAACCATTAATTTTTCTCGATTGTGAGTGAGCTTATGTGGACCTGGAGCTAAAAGCATTTTGCGTACATTATGCAGTTGAAATAGTTGTATGTAAAGGACCTGTTTGGATTTCTTTGCTGGTACAATAGAGTAGTCAGAAAACTAACTGCTCGGGTTAATTGGAAATTCTCGCATTCTAAAGTTTCGTAAGCGTGTGCAATAATCCGTGTGAATTTGAATCGTGTAGCATAAAGTTGCTGCTGTGCACTCACCAATATTTCCAACAAATTAAATGTTTCTTTGAGAGTAGTTACGTTTCGTTATTCACGGACATCATATTGTATTTGTTCTTCAGGACCCAGATGACAATCTTGAAGGTCGTTGTGATCTATGGACCCTTACTTCTATGCTCTTACTTTTTTGGATCTACTTCATTTCCACCACGTCCTATCTGGATATATTACACATTTTCGGATTCCTCCTAATACAACTATTAAGAACATTCCATTTTCGGAGGATAAATGGAATCAAGGATTCATGGTAAACATGTTGACACATTGAAACACCACAGGTTTACTATATGCTTGCAAAGGTGAAAAACTATAGCAAATAGCGAGTAGGGTATATCAAATGTACGGCTCACAAATGACGTTTTTCTGCATATAAAAATCCAATTTCGCCATAAATATCATTAGAAAATGAGAGTCAACCACACGTTGAGGTAGGAAATTCGAAATGAATATAGTGATTAGGGCAAAAATGGAGTCGATGATCAACAAGGAAATTGAGACGTAAAAGGAAAAGGCGTGTCCACGTGTAACTTTCTTGTCAAAAAAATCAAACAAATGTCTGATTATATGTCCTTTGGTATACACAATTATATACAATTATACTTTGCTTCCTATGAGCCGACACGTACATACTTATTTACCGTACAAATTGATTGATTATCTTTTCACCTAGGCGTCATTACCTCGCTACGAAGCTCAGTTATGGCTGTCACGTGTGCTAAAATTGTCAAAAGACAATAAGTAACAAAGCGCGACACGCTAGCTGTTTCATTTGTCATATGAATTAGTACTTGTCCGTTAATGCTAGTGCTATTACAATTATCAATAAAGATGAAATTCCAGGAGATTTATTTCTTTATCATTTATGCAGATCTGAACATAGAAACTGCACAAATACTACTGCGAGCTCACAGACTGAGACTAATAAAAAACCTTGAGTTTGGAGGACGGTATACAGAGCATTAGAGTTTTTTATTGACTTGATGGTTGGTAAACTAAAGCCTAGACATAGGTGTGAAGATCGTGTTCCATCTCCGTAACTTGTAAGGCAGCACGGCAAAAATGCGATGATCAATACAAAGACACGCGATCTAGTGATAAGAAACAATTCATCTGTTCTCATGATTCAAATGATTTTAGAGGGGTCTGAACCAAACTCTAATCAAACAAGCCTAGGAGCAACCACCGATACCCAAACTGATTATGCTTTGTCGAAACGAAATAAAATTTCTGAACTCTGAGTTTTATCGGTAGTGTCGTTCCTGAGACAGCATATCTCTGGATTCCTATCTCAACAGTGTGGAGATGAATTCAGTTTCAAATTCTGCAGTCGCATTTGGAAGTTAATTGAAATTCGTCAAATGACTTACACAAACCATCGTCAGTTAACCACCAAAACTACGTGGGAGACCTTTCGAACACTTGGAATTCATATCACTAAACAAACAGCAAACAGCCAAAAACCGGTAGTTGTGTGTAAGGGATGGGGATGTGAGCAACATATTACTCATGTCACTAAACTTATTACGGAAAACATTAACAGTAACAAGCTGATATACTGTTTAAAATAAAGCGAAAAGTATAGCTCCATTGCCAATTTGTAATCAAGCACTGTTTAGTGATACCATGAGTCGCGGCTTTACAGACGCAATCTGGGAAGAACAATAATGTAGTTGACACTGCAGATGTTCTCGTGAACAATTATGCTAAAATTGTTGTTCAAATGAAAGCGTTGATATACAACTAGATCGCATCTTTTCGCATTGGACACGATAACTATTAACAGAAAACGGGTGCTAGGAAATCTAGTATACTTGAAGCCATGCTGACGGACTTAAAATCTGGTATAATCTCCCGGATTTTGAGAACTGGAAAATTATAGGCTTGGTACCCTGTTGTCCACCGTCTCCAAGGTGCTCAAAATGATCATAGCGAACATACTTTGAAGAAAATAAACTATTTTTTGGTGCTCAGCACGGTTTTAGAAATGTATAATCCTGCATTATTAATCTTCATTCCACGCTTAAGCTTTCAACTGGTGCAGTAGATGTTAGGGTTAACATCCATGTATGCTGCTGTGAAATGCAGATAGTCTTTGAGCGCATTAACCACAGTATTTCCTTGCAGAAGCTAGAAGGCTATTAGCCTGGTTATGGAATTACCTGAATGATGGTCTTCTTCATACTTTCGGAACGGTGCTTTTCAGAGTCGGACTAATCCTCTCCGCACTTTATGCCAATGAAATACCGGTTCTCATCAAAAGTAAGATCATACTGTTCTCAGACGATATAAAAGTGTGGTCGACGGTAAATATTCCGGAAAACTGAGAACTAATTCAGATGGATCTAAGCAAACTTCACGTTTGGTCCATAAAATTTCGCCTATTCTTCAATGTTCAAAATTATCAGAGTGTTAAACCTTGGATAATATGTGGAGTTCCAATATTTTCTCTGTTAACATTGTCTCGTGGACCATGAAACGAAAGGACTTGTGTTTGTTGATAAGCAACACATTAGGGATGTCGAGGCACTGCAACTATGTCCTCCGCAAAAGATCAAAGAAATTGTCACTCCAAAAAAATAATTTTCTGTAGGTTTTCGTAACGGACAATTCCTTTTTAACAATACGTACTTAAGAACCATGAAGTAGTCTGCATTTCCATCATGGTTGTCACGGTCCAGATAGATGTTAGGACTTTACAAACAATATAACATCGAGCAACTAATCTTTTCCCTGGACTCAACCGGAAACCTTACAATGAGCGAATCAAAACCCAGAAATAATACAATTATCCGCGTCGTCGACACCGATGGGATTTAATTTTCGTTAACATTATGTTGACTACGCAAATCAGCTTCCACAATGATTATTTAATTTACGGGGCAAGAGCTAACACATTGAGTCTTACTGTCCATCATTCGCGACTCAACTATAGACGATATTTTTCTGACTGTTTGTTTTCTTGGAAAACTTTACCCATTTAAGTTGTAGGCTCTTCAAATCAACACATGTTCGGGAGAATTCCTGATTTCTTTATAAACTTCAACCCCTGCATCGAATAAAACTAGACACCTTAACCTCATGGATCTATGTTTCATCCCACCAAATGCAAACAATTTCTGCCCCTTGGATTTGCCCTTGATTCTTGAGTTGCTCAGTAAGCAACAAAATCATGCTTTTGCTTGTTATGTTTTTCGTTTTGCCCATATCATTAACAAAACTGAGAAGCTCAACCACGTTTAAGGAGTTTTCACACAAATCACTTCGTGGTGTTTCTGTTCAGAATTGAATGATCAAAATGCCAGTATTACTATCATAGTTAATCCAATTTTACCGAAATCGTTTACTCGTCCCGATAGAAATCTAAGTACAGAGGACGTATTTCAGTTTGATATCCAAGTCATGCTAAGTATGATCAACAATTAACAAATTGTTTGTATAAAAAAGCCAAATATGTAAAATCCTTAAAAAATTCTCAAGGTCAATTATGCCTGGGTATTTTTACGATCGTTGAAATAATAAGGGTAAACGGCAATTATTCATTTTATAGAAATTTAATATGTGAGCTGTTATTTTAGGGTAAAAATTTAATGTCCTGAAGAATAATGAAGTTCGACGGATGAGATGATGGAATATGTGAGAAATCGCAATGTAGCTGAGTAATCAACATTTTCAGTCGTGATTGTTTAGAATATTAGTCTATTTTAAAAGGAAGGCGTATTTCTTACGGGTTATTGTATATTATTGGGTGTGCAGAGTGGTAACATCTATATCCCAGTTTTGCTCACATGGATGTAAATGAGGTAATCCGAAATGTAAACATTAAGGGGCCAAGTAAATTTTCAATATGAAATTTGTAAAATTACTTTCATCATTATTACGTGAGATTGCCATGATTATATAGTTCTTCCAGCCAGATATCTAGATTGAGAAGTATCGGTAATTTTTCCATAGTTAGGAATAAAATTTAAATGTGTTTAAAAATCATGTAAATAGTCGAAAGGCTTAAGTTATTCGTGAGAAGATTCCAGAGTTTAGCATACTTTTTCAGGTAAACATTTTTCATTAATTTAGTGTGGAACGTTAATAGATCCACCATGTTATCTTTATTTCATAAATTATACAAAGAATCTTGTCCGAAGCGAATAGTCGATATTTCGTGTCTAAATGTTTCGAACCAGATTTGTATTTGGATGAAAGAATTGAGTGCTTCCATTCTGCCGAAAAGGTACCAGAGTCGATAGATGCGTTGAATAAGTTCAGAAAGAGAAGTTGAAATTCATCGCCACCAATTTTGCATATGGCTGTAAGCATGCCTATTATGTCAGGTTTTGAACTGACAGTACATTGCTGACAGAATTTACTTGTCTCTAAGGTGTATACCCAAAGTATTAAGTGTAACAGGCGAGGGATGTTGGCTGGTTGTACACGCGTAGTTTGACTTGTTGTGGGTAGAGTTGGAGAACATGAGGCATTCTCCACAGATAGCATCACGGAAGCGGATGATTGTTTGAGCTACGAATGAATTACAAATTTTGACAATGAGAGCTATTTTGCTGCGTCAGTGGAAAGATCGTAACTTGAGAAGCTTAGTTTGTGGTTTTAGCTTATCTAGATTATAAGGGCTTTGTATTCGTCTAGCGTGTTGTCTAAAGCATATCTGTAAATTCTTGGTAGTTCAAAAGAGCGAACAAAAGCGAAAATATCATACGTTTCCATAGCAACACAGAGTTCTCCATTTTTTCTTTTCTATTTTCTGGGCTTTCGTTAAGTCTTTACGCCTAATGATCTTATGTGACGCCTTCATATGTAACCCGTTAATTTTTGAATGAAATGTTGAAATATGAAATAACTATAAGGAAATTACACTCCAGTTAATGTGGTTGTCGGTTTGCTTATGATTAGGTGTCTCCAAATAGATGGCGCTTTATATGTTGAATGATAAAATTTTCTGGTCACCGTAAAGCAACGATAGAATTACCTGCAGGTTAGCTAGGAACAGTTTCAGAATGAAGACTAGGTCCTAGACATTATCATTTCTAGTAGGTTTGTCAATAAATTACTTATATTCTAATAAGTCTGGCGTTTTGATAAAAAATATATACCAACTGAGATATGCAGGATCGTGCCACTTTTACTTTGACATTTTGAAGTCACCAGCAATGAGTTTATATTGTCCGTGGTGTTAAGATGTTTCCATGAACGCATGAATTAAAGAATCCCTTATAGAGATAGCTAAAGAACGTTGTTACTAAATGCAACCTATAAGGAAATCTAAAGATTGTAATACAAACCATTTTGAGTCTCCTATTTCTAATAGACTGGGTGGGGTAGAGGTATCTTCTGTAAACCTGCAATGAACATAGATAAGTGTACTCCAACTACAAGGTTATACTTCTATGCCAACTTAATGGAAAAAGACGTTTATTTTCCCTAAAACTCAATATCTTTGAAGATATTACAACTCTATTATGACAATATATCAACATAGATTTAAATTATTTGGCGCGAAAAACATGATTATGATTTGATCATATCGCTTATAATTTGATCATATTCGCCTTTCATTCTCATTGGTCCATCGAGTCCTTGACACGGTTTTAATATGCTATTTTCCAAGGTCATTCCCTTTTACATTCTCAGCCTATATATATATATATATATATAAATATATATATATATATATATATATATATGAGTAAACCATGTTTGTTATTATTTGAAGTGAGCTGCCATACGAACTTCTCTGAAGCCTTGGTTTTCTCTCTCAATATTCGTTTGGGCAATATCGTGGGAAGCATATCCGGGTGCATTATTAGCCCCATATCAAGAACGTACCATTTTGGCTGCGGGGATGGGATAATCCAAGATAGAAATTCTTTTGGAGAGACAAATGATGCTGATGGAACTTCTACTTCAGAAGCAAGCACCAATCACAGAAGCACGTGCTATTCCATCCTCCGTTGACGGAATTGCGAACAGCATCGCAGAATTTTCCTATGATCCGGAAGCAAACGTCCCGTTTGAAACTTGTTCAGACGTTATGAAAACCTTTTTCGTGTTGATTTTTTAGCCCAAGATGAAATGAAATGTCCGACTGCTGCTACGTAAACTTGGCCCAGCAGAGCTGGATAAGTACTGCAACCTGATCCTACCCAAGAATCCTCGGGATAGAACTTTTGATGAGACGATCAAGTCACTGAATAAACTTTTCGGTGAGTGTGTATCTCTCTTCAACACTCGTTACAGGTGCCTCAAGCTGAAAATGAACGACACTGACGACTTTCTGACGCACATGGGCATTGTCAATCGCGAATGTAAACGCTTCAAGTTGCGGTCCCTCACAGACGACCAGTTCAAGTCCCTGATATTCATATGCAGTCTGGTATCTCCGCGTTTTGCTGATATTCGAACGCGACTGCTCAACAAACTTGCGCAAGAACCCTCCTTCACTCTTCAAGCCAATGGTGATGAATATCTACGACTGGTCCGTCTCTAAGAAGATTCAGCAATGATTCAACATGGGAATCATGGCACCTACACCGTCCATACCGTTTAGCAAAGCAATTGGCATTCGTCACAAGATTTCAGCGCAAAGAAGCCACCGTCTTTATGTTGGCATTGCGGAGCCTGGCACTACGCCCGATATTGTCCCTTCAAACAACACCGATGCAGTCAGTGCAACGTCACAGGCCACAAAGAAGGATTCTGCAGATCCAGAACGAAACAACAAGTTTCGTCGAAACCAAAGATTTCGAGACCCTTTTCAAAGCCATAGCAAAACCAGCAGAGGTTTTTATCAGATCAGCCAATCAATGCTTTGTGCAACCAAATCCAGTGCAGCAGTGCACCCTCTGACAGGATTGCAGCTATATCTACTGAGCAGTATGTACGCGATCAGTTGACCACAGCAGTGCGAAACCTTTCCGTGACGGTCGCAGATATCAAGAGGACACTGAACGACGACGAGGTTCTTTCAGAAGCTATCAGGTATGTTCAATCTGGCTGGCCTAAGCTAGCGCCACAATTGACTGGCAATCAACTGTTCCAAAGACGGGAATCCTTATCAAACGTGGATGACTGTCTCATGTTTAGTGCTCGAGTCGTTATTCCCGCTGCTTTGCGTCAACGGGTAATACGTCAATTTCATGCTGGACATCCGGGGCTCAATCGAATGAAAGCAATCGCCCGAAGTTTCGCCTACTAACCAGGAATGGACGCTGACATCACCGAGTTTGTCAGGCGCTGTACCAACTGTCAACAAGCGGCAAAACTACCTACTCACGCAACACCGGTTTCGTGGCCTCGACCTGACAAAACATTGTCGCGTATTCACATTGACTTCGCCGGCCCACTCAACGGAACCACCTACTTAGTCTTGGTAGACGCTCATTCAAAATGGCCAGAAATCGTTCCGCTCTCTCCTGCCACAAGTTTGACCACAATCGGAGCACTCACTTCTCTATTCAGCCAACACGGAGTTCCCGACACCATTGTCTCAGATAATGGATCCCAATTCACATCAGCTCATTTTGCCGAATTCTGCAAGAAGAATGCAATTGAGCATATCCGGACTCCGATCTACCATCCCCAATCGAACTGACAAGCGGAGAGGTTTGTCGACACATTCAAAAGTGCAATGCTCAAGTCTCGAGGAGAGATGACTACCGTCGACAACTTGCAACGATTCCTGTTTTAGTCTACCGGACGACCCCACACGAATCCCTGATGAATAGTCAAACGCCAGCAGAGGCACTAATGGGTAGAAAACTTCGTACAGTTAATAACGCAATGGTCTCGAAGCCACTGCAACCTCGAGTTCATCAGCATCCCAGTCAGAGTAGCTTCAAATTGAGATCCAGCGTCTATGCTCGTGATTATCTACAACGAAGAAACCCATGGATAGAGGGCAAGGTTATGTCGGCGTCATGTTCGACATCCAAGTTGAAAACGACATTTGGATACACCATCTCAATCAATTGAGACCAAGAGAAGGACAATCGGAGTTAGAACCTGCGGAACCAGTGAATCTTCCGTTGGATCTTCTATTTGATACCTTCGAGCTCCCATTCCATCGGTTGAAATACCACCTGAAAATATCGCTCCCGATCGCGCACTAGAACCCCGACGATGGACTAACCGAAGACGCAAACTGTCGTACCACTTCAAGTGAACTCCAAGCTCTGTCGGTACTGAGTCACTTTTAAAAAGGGAGGTAATGGGAAAAGACGTTTATTTTCCCTAAAAACTCAATATCTTTGAAGATATTACGACTCTATTATGACACTATGTCAACATAGATTTGAATTATTTGGCGCGAAAAACATGATTATAATTTGATCATAACGTTTATAATTTGATCATATTCGCCCTTTGTTCTCATTGGTCCATCGAGTCCTTGACACAGTTTTAATGTGCTATTTTCCAAGGTCATTCCCTTTTACATTCTCAGCCTATATATATGGATGAGTAAACCATGTTTGTTATTATTGGAAGTGAGCTGCCATACGAACTTCTCTGAAGCCTTGGTCTTCTCTCTCAATAGTCGGTTGGGCAATATTGTGGGAAGCATATCCGGGTGCATTATTCGCTCCATATCAAGAACGTAACACAACTGTTATATAGGGTTCGTTCAACGAACCACGATGTTCAGACACGGAATCACAAAGTGGTTCTTGGTCAAGCACTCGAGGCGCTTATGGATGACCAAGGTAATGTGAGCAACACATTACTTTGTACTCACACTACGTTTCGAACTTTGATTATTCCATAATATCTGGTAATTGGGTACCACAGCTGTTGAGTTAGGCTGGTTTTCCTGTGTCCAGGTTTCAGTTATACGAAAAATGTCTACTGAGTTCGAAATGAAAAAAGATTTTAGTATTTAGATTTTAATTGTGATTGATCTGGCACTAATAAATACGAATCAAACACAAAAAGTAGCAAAAATATAAGAATTAAAAGTAGGTTGAGGCAAAATTTAGGGCAATTATTATTTAATTCATTATAGTTGGAAAAAATAGGCATGGTCATAAAATGTCGCAAATGTTGATACTACAAAAGTTAAGGCAATAGTGCTTCTGAATATATTTTCCCTTGCTACATTCCTTATGAACCATCATGCTTCAGAGCCAGTCGGTGACGATTTTAGCCGGCCTATTCACCACGCGGCGCACGTTTTTGTACAAGATAAATCTACGGGTATGCGTTTCTTGATCGTTGTCGAAGCTTAAATTAATGCCATGATTTTCGCGCACAAGTCGGTAAAACCATCGACCTATGCACTTCAAGCAGTAAATGACACACATATTACCATTTACAGCCAACGTAATTTAACCATCGATTAGAAATTTCTTGATTTTTTTATCGTCGCTGATGGCAATTGTGCTATCATTAGCATCACACTGTTATCAAATCAGACTATCTTTCAAACGAAAACGGAGGAAATTTTTAGATTTAACAACCTCGTGGCAAGTAACAGACATTACTAATGAGGCTGATTCTTTTAACATCACAGAGATGAAGATGAAGAAATTGGCTTTATTCGTATTCAGACATTTATAACAAATACAATATTTTCATCAGAAAATGAAAAAAGACAAACAGGTTCGGATAGCAGGTTACAAATTGCCAAATGAATGATTATTATTGTCCGTCTTGATTAATAACTTCTACACATGATCATTTTCTAAACAAATGACGTGAGCGAACATTTTGAATGAATGTTTTACGGCGAATCCCGGTATCTCAAAAATCGTTGAAACAGTGCACGTTCCTAATTGGCCGTAGTTTATACGAAAACATGGGTAATTTGACGAAATGTGTGGAGAAATTAATTTATGCACGGCAGATTTGAAGGCACAGCAAGAAACGACCTTAACCGCGGAAAATTCCACATTCATCTTCATCTTATTTGAATTCCCATAAGTTATGCGGCATCATAAACCGACAAACAAGTTGACTAGCACTGTGAACCACCAAAATGTCGCTACCGCACAGCCCGTCCTTTCAAGACCCTAGCGACTTCTTTCTTCAAATCTCCAAATAGCGAAATTTAGTTACAGAATATGTCAGAAATTTAAATCATTCGGATTTCTACAAACAAATAGTCATCACTAATGTATATGTTTCTCAATTCTCATTTACCAGTGTTCATTAAGCAAGTATGTGAGTAGTTTTGAGTAGCAAGTTGGCAAAATGCCTAAATATGAGCGGATTTATTTCGTCGACACAGAGACTTTCATGTTTTAGATGGAATAATGTAAGGGCACGTTCCGACGTAAAATTGATTCAACGCAGGCAACAGGGGCTGAAATATGTTGATTTGAAATGTAAATTGCATGTTTTTTCCGACTGAATGAAGATGAATCAAAAGTGGTTAATGCTCCAACAATGTCTGAGGGAGTTGTTGTTGGTTCAGCTGAAGTGTTCATGGCGGCAACTATTGGTTTCACCTCAGCTAGATGGTTAACCACACAATAGAGGAATTTAGGGGTGAACGGAATTTTTTCCGTGTATCAGATAATAGGTTTCCCCGATGATATCGCCAAGCAACATTTCGTACCTTTACCAACTTACGAGTATGGCTTTTCAGTTCAAATGCGAAGATTTTTATGATGTTATGGAGGACAAAATTGAAATCTCGCTTGAATTGAATTCCTGATATGAAATATTAACCATAACAAAAACTCATGTATGATGCTTTTTCCATTTGGTAGTTAATCGCGTTTTCACGATTTTAATCCAGAAAACCTGCGCAGCAGAATAAGGCTGGTGCATATTCCTACGTCATGCACTAAAGTTCGACGTAACGTCTTCTTAATTAGGTATGCACAGCTTTGGAATTCTCTCCCTCTTCATTTTCGTATGTGCAAATCTACAGGAAAATTTAAATCGCTTGTATGATCTCTTACTGTTAATTCACTGAGTGACATTCTTATGGTAAATTCTTCATTAGATTATTTATACTCTCGTGGTATTCCGTGTTTCTAAGTTCACTTCATGTTTTCTCATATTAGGTTGCCAGCATTTATGTTCTTCAGTTTTCTCAACCAACCATCCCGAAAAAAGTCAACTTATACATATATAATTTATTTATTTTCGCAATTAATTTTTTTTAATATGACGATTTCATTACTATTTGCACCAATTTCCACGTAATTACCTTACATTTCTTTGTATCCTTGCCATTTGTCAATGTTTACAATATTTTAAAGAAATGTATTCGTTATCTGACATTTAGAATTGTTTTTCTTACAAACTGTAATTTCGGTTTCATAATTGAACGGAAAAATGTTTGAAAATTCCGCTCGCTTCGGTCATTTGTACCATCCTATTTTACCATTGTTGTACAAATTTTGATAACCTGATCATGTATTACATGCCTTGGTTGACCGAGAATATATTATTTTTATTATTTTTATTATTAGCATCACTTAAAATCAGAATGTCGATCCATTTTATTGTTTTACTGGCATCATTTGTTTTTACAGCTTGAAACAGATAGTCGAAGTGAATGACGACGTAAAAACTTAGTCACAGTGGAGTTTCTTAAACAAATTTGTCAATACTGTGTTTATCGCATGTCGATGCAAGGTTAATCAGTTCCGCAGCATCTCATATTACATGAAATATGTTTATAAAATAAACATCGTTAAACAGCTCACGCAATGTGTATTCAAGTAAGTGTTCTGTGCAGATGCATTGCTCTGTAGATTCTATAAATTGAAAGCCGCAGGTGAATCGCGAAGTACATACGCGAATTTGTTAAATGAGGCTCGATTGTAAGTTTTCGATGCAGACTACTTCGAATATACAGTCTTCATTTTTGACCAATCAAGTATTCACCAAATTGATGCCCATAACCCTGTCTGAATCTTCAAACTCGCGGCACATAAGGATTTAGCTATAGTGCAATTCTACTTCTACTACTCTCGTTTCGCGTTCATGTTGAATAATTGACATGGCTCGTAATTCTGGTTCATTATTTGTCTGGTGAGGCTCTAATCACTTTTCCGTTACAAAAATGATTTTTGAATAAGAAGCAAAAGAAAATTCGGGACTTTCGTCAAAACTGCACGCAGTTCACCGATTTTGTTGCCATACATTTTTATTTCTATTGAAGATTTTTATAGTATTTTCGTTGAAGCGACCGATCAATGAGCGAGAGTTGGATTCAGATCTCATGCGTAGAGCCTCCTTATTGTCCGTTTTGAATATTCGACGCTCGTGACGCCATGAGATTATCCATCTGTCTCTATGGAGCCTCTCCTTATAACCGATGCTGGAAAAGGCTTTTTTCACCAGCATTGTGGAAGGTTAGCTAACAAAGAATCGTGTATAGAAATAGAAACGCTAGAGTTTGCGATTTAACGTTCTTGTTTCTGATAGCATATACCTTCGTGTTTAGAAATAATAGAACGCTAGTACAAGTTAGCTGTCTATATTTTAATAGCAATTAAGGCGATTATCCAGGAAATAACTTACCGCAGTTCTGCAGGATAATACTAGGCCAAACTTGCAGAAGAGTAACTTTACTTGGTTGTCAACGAATATATAAAAAGCGCGGCATTGGAGCACTATTTAAAATCGGAACTCAACCACAAAACTATTCCGGCTATGAAAACTTTGTAACCGAATGATCAGTATATCCAATAATAAACTGTTATATTAATTGAATACCCATATTTTCTGAAAAATATTTGCAAATGCCGACTCGGAGTTGTCAATGGTTTTAATTTCACAAAGTCAATGATGCAGCATGCAATTTTCATTTTTTTCCATTGTCTTCGGGTGTGTTTGTGAATGCACAGAACACAGAGGCTAGACGGTACATAAAGATAGTTGATCTACTAATCCACAAATCACAGACGGCTTTGATTAGATTGTTTTGCAGAAATCCTACTGGTAACGCGCAGACGTTTGTGCGCTACAGTTCCTGTGGTGGTTGCTAAGTCGGTTGGTTAGAAGACGATAGCCACCCTGACGAAACCTAACAGCGGTAAAATGGGAGACGAAATCCGTTAATTGTGCGTAGAGTTGAGCAGAACGGAAGAAACAATAATAATGGTGATATGAAAAAACATTATCAACATTAAAGATTTTCGTTCACAATAGGATCCAAATAATATTTGGCATTATTTCCTGCGTTCTGTGCGATAGAAAATTGAACAATTATGCTGGTGAAATGTATGAAAATTTCAGGTTAATGGATTTCCCGTAGCAACCACAATTCTTTATTAGCCTGACCAGTTGGGTGCTTCAATTGTCTTGTAGAGAAGACTTTTGCTGCCTGCACTGAAAAAGCTCATTTTAGCCTATGATATTATGGCCTTCCTACAATACTTAATGAGATCAGATGGAATTTTGTTGTCGTGAGCAAACATTCCTCGCGCTTATGTGTCTGTGGCTCTATCGAGCTGATCAAAAGTAAAAAGATTATGGGTTTCAAGGTTTTTAAACACTCAACAGTTTGAAGTGCAGGCGATTACTTCCAGATTTACTTGTAGCAGAAAAATGTGCTTGACCCATTTCCCATCAACTGTAATTTGTTGACGACCGGGTTAACATATAGTGATATTATTAAGCTGTTCTAAGTTATTTAGAATTATTACTCACCTTGAGGCATTAATCATATTATGAGGTAACAAAATTCTACAAGATTTGGAAAGTGAGGTTGATTTTGTTCTAATAATGACCTGCAAATCTCTCGGCCGTCTGATGGATGTTATTTTTCGCAGCTCTAATACTGTGGTCGTTTTCACCGTTAGAGTTCGTTACAAATTCGGGAGTGCAAATTGTTTTTAATTTAGGGGAGCAGTTACCACAAAATATTTGGTTTGTAATGAAACGATCGTCCCAGCTTTGGATCATAATGGACCATAATTCAATGTAGGTCTTGTCACATCATCACTTATCATCACTTATCTTTTTCAAATAGCTAAATATGCCTAAATTGCTTTGCTTAGCTTAGATTCAAAAGCTCACTCAAATAGTACAGCAAAAAGAAGTCCTCACATACTATTGACTTCGATTATTGGCTGACTAGTCAATTCTGCCTTCTCAGGGTTTTTCAGTAGCGTTCAACGACGGGATAATTCTTTAAACGCACCATCATATCTGCTTGACCTGACACATGGTGTCCATGAATTAGATGAGTTGTCCTTCAACTTATTCATCTTTGGGTCAACAAAGCTGAGAACCGGATGACATCTACTAAATTATTCTTAAAAATCTTGCCTCAGTGCTCACCGAACCGTTTTGCCAGTTCTTTAATTCATGCCTGCAACTGGGCGTGGTTCCCAATAAGTGGAGGGAAGCCATAGTCGTTGCAGGTCAACTGTTGGGAACTATAGACCTGTCAGCCTGACTAGCATTGTCTCAAAAGTACTAAAAACTATTGCGTGACAAAATCTGTCAGCATCTTAGTCGGCATTCTCTGTTGAGTGCAACTCAACGTGGATTTCTTAAAGGTAGATCCTGCCTGACTAACCTTCTTATTTTTTTTCATACTGCAACTAAATTGCTGGACGAAGTAAGGCCAGTCGAAGCCTTCTACTTAGATTTTAACAAGGCTTTTGATTCCGTGAGTCACCGCCTTCTAGATATAAAGCTAGCAGCAAAGCGCATACAGGGTAGTCTAATTGCTTGGGTAAAAGCATTCCTTACAGTTAGGACATTCCGAGTTCGAGTTGGATACACGTTGTCTAGCTAAACCGACGTCATCAGTGAGGTCCATCAAGGTTCGGTCATCGGTCCTCTTCCATTCATAATTTTCATTGATGATTTGTCGTCTGCCTTGAATTGTCCATGCTTCATTTTCGCGGATGATGTTGAGTTCATCAGAACAACGGATGAAGATACCCTGAGCGTATCATAAACTGGTCATACCAGTGGGACCTCCCACTGAACCTTAATAAGAGCAAACTCTTATCAGCACTGGGTGATAAGATTTCGCTCCAGGTGTCGGGGAATTTCCTCAGTGTCAACGCTGCACAGTGTGTTGAGGATTTGAGAGTACTGGCTAGGGCTGACTTCAAATAGGAGGACCAATGTGCGCTGCGGCTCAGCGTGCACGCAAGGTACTTTTTCGGCTGAAATCAGTGCTATCAAGCAGACCGGATGTATTCCTGCCACTGTACAAGGCAGTAGTTAGGCTGCATCTAAAATATTGTTTTCAGGCGTGTTGTCCTCAGTACAAAGAGGACATCCTTTGACTTGAAAGCGTACAACGCCTCGCAACTCGCATAATTGGGGGTCAGCGAGGGTAACCTTACGCTGCACGCCTAATGTATCTCGATCTTTTCTCCATTAGGCGCCGTTGTTTAGGAGATGACTTAATAGAAACCTCTAAGTTCTTGAAGGGTTTAAGTGGCCCGCCAATGAACGACTTTTTTACCGTAAGCCCCGAGCTGGGCACCCAGGGCCATTTAATTAAAATGGCTAAGAAATGATATCGGCTAGACTCCAGACAACTTCTGGAACATTCTCCCAGAATAACTTATATCCTGCAGTACCGTCTCGAATTTTAAGCATGGTTTGGACCGCAACTGGAGTAAGTTTTTTCCTAAATACTCTCCTTAATTGCCATACAAGCTTAGGTAGTTCACCTTTTAGCGTTATCCCGTAAATCGAGTAAAGGCTAGAGTTCTCTGTATTTTTATTCATTATACACGATGCTAATTCAGCTTACCTTTCACCGTGCTGGTGAAGAGAATCTGCTTGTTTTTTTCCAGCATCTGTTATAAGGCGGTGCTTACTAAATACAATCCGGATAATCTCTTGGCGTCGTGATCGTCGAAGATTTCAGATAGACGAAAAAACGTTCTGGCAGAGGTATGTGCTTCTCTGCAGCTTTCCACCGAAAAAAAATACTGGACGCTCGATTCGCTCGTTAGTCACATACTGTCCTGTGCAATCTGAACTGAACTGAACTGGTTCACTTATTTCTAATGCTACTTGACTGTTTTATTTGTAACTAATTCCAAGCGAGCCGTACATTCAAGGATGAGGCGTTTTCTGAATTTCCCATATACCGACAGAGTAATTTTTCTTTCTCCTGAAATCAGAGCAAGATTATTATTATATTTTAATGGTAATAACTTCAGTTCAAACGTTTTAATTGATGGTTATTCTATAAACGATTGCCCATTCAACCGCAAATCCTGAATCAGGATGAGCTAATGAATGTATCTCAAAAAATTTAAGTAAACTTTCATTGGAGAAATTCGAGATAATGGAACGGGCTAGTAGGACCAGCTGTATTGAATTGTTCTTATTCGAAAATTGGTTACCACTAACCATTTATACATTGCTAAAATAAGTTAACATTATAGTAGCTAATCGAAACCTTTGGAAACTTACGTCATTAGTAGCTTAGGAATTATGATTCCTCCTTGCTCATCAAAGAAGAAGACGAAAATGACTTTATTCGTGTACACGAAATTTAAGCAATTAAGATAATTTCTCTACATAGTTAAGAAATAGTGAAATGTCAGAAATCATGAAAGTCTGATCTAAGATTCAACATTCAAGATTTATGGTTGAAAAAGCAATTAACTTTACAATAACCAAAGAGTTAAACTATAGGTACAAATGTATATATATATATGTATAAATAAAATTAAAATCAATGAGACGATGATAGTTTATTAATAGTTCGGGGCAAAATTCGAATTAGATCTCATATAATCGTCAAGTTTTGATTTGACTGTTTGAGCTTACCAAATCGGAAGATAAGGAATTCCAAACTGTAGCGACCAAATCGTCACTGGGGAATAGTTTCTGTCACGGAAACTAGTTGCCTGCTACAAGCCACGAGATTCCTAAACCGAGAGTGACGAGCGTTTACGAATCGATCCCAAATCAGAACAATACGTCAGTTTACGCTGTACTATATTGACAAAGACGATTAAAAACCAAAATATAACAAACCTCAACGGTAATCAAATACAGGTTTCAATGCAAACCCAACGTGTCCAATAAACGGAAGTCAAACAGCTCAGTTGAGAGCACAAAAAATTACCGTCTTCCAATAACGGTAAACACGGGTAACGGACAAATCAAAATGTACGGAAGCCCAAGTGCAGTTAAACAAAGGAACAATGAAAGAAAACTGTCACAGATTTAACATTTAGTTTAAATGTTATTTTTAATTTGAAGAACAAACAAAAAATATCACGGGAAAATTATGATTTTACGTGACCAAAAGAGGAATTTTCAAGACATCAACGCGGATACATACACAAACAAAGCACACACGTACCGATTAAAAATACCTGTGGCAGTTCCGTTTGGATTGTGGTATTTCCAAGTTGCAACCATGGTCACGCTTGTTGCTGGAAGTTCGAAGGTGGAAAAATATGTCCAAGGGGTGGGAAACAGTATTAAGTATTTTGTATGCGAGGATGAGATCACCTCGCATTCTTCTTTGTGCAAGTGTCCTCAGCTCCAGTCGTCTGAGTCTCCCGGTGAATGGCGTATTTCCGAGTCCAATGACCAGCTTAGAAGCTCTCTGATATATGCGATCCAGAATTAAGATGTCTTTTTGGAGCCATGGTGTCTAGGCTTGTGCGGCATAGTCTAGAACCGGGTGTATATATGTATTCATCATGAGAGGAGAACACCCGGGGAAAATATTCACCGTAACATTCCAAGCAGCCAGGTCGCGCTTTTGTAAACGTTTTCACATTGTAGACCATTTTTCAAACTACCACAAATCCAGACACCCAGGTCTTTTTCTTCTTCGGTGTACTCTAGGTTTATGTCGCCGAGCTTGTATCGATAAGAAAAGCCAAGGTCACGACCGATCTGAATGATCTTCGACTTTTGCATATTCAATAACAGTTTAATTTGGGATGACCAGTTGAACAAAGAACTCAAATCGTTTTGCAGCAAAAAATACAATCGTCAGCATTTCTGATTTACCTCCATGCTTTTATATCGTCAGCAAACAAAACCATCTTACTATCATTTGGTATTAGTATATCGTTCATATAGACTAGAAACAGTATTGGTCCAAGCACTGAGCCTTGTGGAACTCCGCTAGTAACATCGATGTTCTTCGATAATAGTCCCTTCACACGATCTCGGATATGTCTGTTGCTGAGGTAATCTCTTATCAATTCGTATAGTCTTCCAACAACACCATCATTCTTTAGCTTATTCAAAAGTAAATTGTGATCAACTCTGTTGAGCGCTTTAGAAATGTGTAGGCAGCACGCATGAATACAGCCCCTCATCTACAATCCTCGTCCAATCCTCTAAAATTGTCAGCAAATTTGTTAGACAAGAGCGATTTCTGCTAAATCCATGTTGGGCAACTGCCAAAAGTTGGTTCGTTTCCAGTTGTCGCACAATTTCTGCGGTTATTATTCGCTCAAAAACTTTTGATACCGAAGACAGCAAGGTCACCGGCCTGTAATTTGTAATTTCAGAACGGCAACCGCCTTTGTAAATAGGTATTATTTGTCCCAGTATCCAGTCTTTTGGCACTACGCCAGCTTGGAGCAAATTTTTAAACATGCAAGATAGAGGTTCAGATAGCTGCGCATGACAGGTTTTGAGCAGCTTTGGAGTTATCTCGTCTTGTCCTGGAGGTTTCTTTACGTTTAATTTTCGTAAGTGCTGCGCTGTGACCATCGGAGTAATCAATACTTCACTCAAGGTCGGTCGGTCGGTCAAGTCGAACGATTGGTTCCTGATCAGGCTCCGTGGATTTCGGCGCAAAAACTCCTGCATAAAAGTCTGCTAACAGGTCAGCGGTCTGATTAATGGATTCAGTGAAGCCAGACGAAGATTTTAGGGCAAAGACTCTTGGTTTATTATTCTCTGTATCGTTTACAAGTCTATACAACAGCTTTGGATTCTGGTGCATCTTAGAAACCAATTGCGATTGGAACGCTTGTATATCATCTCGAATTAAGCTGATAACTTTGTTTCGCAGCCGAGTAAATTGTGCACAAGAATCAGCTGTGCTGTTAGCCTTGTGAAACTCCCATGCGACTTCCCTTTGTTTCATCCACTTTTTAGTCTTGCTTCGTAGTAAAAATTTATTACGTTGAGACGTTTTCTTCAAAACAAACATTGAGTGTTCCACCAACACAGATTTCAGGTGCCAATGACTATCATGATCGGAGTAATCCAGTTGTGCGAAACTAGTGCTTTGTTACTCAGCACGCAGAGCACGGTAGTTCACCCTTCTGACGCTTTTCGTCCCGTCCCTATTGCGCCTGGCGCTACAAACGTACTCGAATTCTAGGACAACGTGATCGTTTCGTCCGATTGGCGGTTTATAAACGATATTATCTACAGCTGATTGATCTGATGTAAGTATTATGTCCAAGGTAGACGGCTGGTCTGATCTTTTCATGCGAGTAAATCCAAGTTATGTGATGCAGAATAAACTCTGTACGCGGGCTAAAATACTGTCAGTTTATACAGATCTAGACAGATATGCGTATGAATTTCGAAAATAAAGTAGAAAAATGACGAGGAAATCGCAACATCAGTTATCAAATTATGAGGCACATCTTCAACTCTTAAGAAGCCATCGATTGATTAACCACGTATCAAGCCAGGTATAAGACAAAAGAGTTTCTGAATTTATTAATTTTCGAATAGGGAATAAAATATTGGCTTCAGGTGGTGGAAAATGATTTGCTAGCAACCAGGGTCTTGTCCGGTGGATGTGCACCATCATGAAAAAATGTTTTTGATCAGTCTGTTACATTAATGGAAAAAAGCGTAGTAGTATAGAATTGTGAAGTACAGCATCGGAAATTGGCAATCATGAGCTCTAGGATTAGATGCAGTACACCACCATCCGGCAAGACACAAAATCAGGATGCGCCGAAATGCCCGACGTCAACAATCGCAAACCCTCAAGAATTCGAGTTTGAGAAGATGTGCATGCGAACGGTTAGAATGACAACCTGACAGAACGAGCAGCAATTCAAGGTTTTTAATGGTCTAAAAAGCAGCAAGCTTAACAACAACCATAGGACGGTAAAAATTGAAATTTAAGTGTATAAACAATATAAGAACATAGATTAAACAGTATATAAGTGTTCTGGAAACGAATGATGCAAGAAAAATTCGTCTAATTTCGTTTTAAAGTCATGCAAGCTAGTGGCGTGAGCAACGGTTGAAGATAAACTGTTCCAAGTAAAACAGAGTGTCAGCAGCTATTACAATTTGTAATACCTCAATCTCAGTCAAACAAGCTCAACATGGTAAGGCTAAGAACAAAAGCGTTTTCTATTAAATTGACGGACAAATGAGATCAACCAGAACGGCAGGTTGATGACCTTGTTGTGGCTAAGAGAATTGCCGATGGTTGATTCCCGTGCGATCATTTATTTTTCATGTGAGTAATGAACGGTTCGACCTCTCTTTCGTTGTGACGTTCGGCGCGGGCCAACTGATGTTTTCCGCTTTACATTGTTAGTTCGCATGTAAGAAATCTGTCAGCGTGTGAATCTTTGCCCGTCGCGTAACAACCGTTTGACCAATTTTTTGCTTTGTTCTCGAGGTGTGAATCGTTACACAATTTGCAGGTGTAATTAAAACAGGGTGACGTGATTAAAGTTGGTTCAGTTGTTCTACAGTTGGGTCCACAACTTAATAGACCCTTAGCATGGAAGCATCATTTGACCTAGAAAAATTAATGCTCACCTTCCATATAATATGGCTCGAGGACGCTTTCAAAATAGTCGTAGAGTAAACAAAATCTCATAGGTTGCTGGAGCAATATTGCACACAGAATTTCACGACAGATATCACAAATTTCATTTTCTTACCAACTGATTTCGTGGCAACAACCATATCAACGATTAACAAATTATGCAAGAAAAATGTCACAAATTTCGAAATGCTTGATTGCTGACTAATAAGCAGCAGAAGACGAATTAACGATACCAAATTCCTAGAAGTGTCTTCGAATTGTCGATCGTAATGTTAGTGAACAGAAACTAACGCGCCCACTGTGTCCTAAAAGAGGTTTTGCACGGCAACGAACAAATCGGTTATATTGTCGCGTCGTTTAAGCAATATTGTGACACACAATATCTTTAAATGGACAAGGACACGACTGTCTGAAGCAACGGCTTTCCGAATATTATTTTACAAAAAAAGATTTATTGGCTAAAAATACCGATATTCTAATTAATAAGTGTGTGGGTGTGAGCAACACAATACAAAAATAAATACTCTGTAACTAACGGTAATGGTTATAAAACAAAAGCCAAACAGTGTAAATACCGTCGCACGGGCTGAACAGGTCAGATTATGGAAAAAGATCACCTTGTCTATTGTTTTCTGTTACCTTTATCGCATCTAATTCGCAGTCTTTCTTCACCGTCATTATCAACTACTGAAGCAAAGATGCCAGGGGTTGAAATCCACATTCGTCCAATTCTAAGGCCGGGATTCGTCAATTCAGTTCCCGGGATTTATTATCGACATTGGTTTGTCGCTGGTCAGAGCCAAGATTATATGATAATTCAATGGTTACACAGCTGACTGGACCTAAAATATTAAACACGTTAATTAATGCGCACATCAGGCGCATCTAATGCTGATGCTCAAGGTTAAGTGTAATGCTGGTATAGTTCTGCGCAGAAGCCAGACTTATGTACTGGATTCTGGTCAACGGTAGTATGTGCGGCGTACTTGTCAATTACTTCTGAATACTGCCTGGCCGTAGTAGTCCAATATGCCCAAACTATAAGCTTGATGGAGTGAGATAATCTTGCTTAAACAAAGCACTGCACTTGATGAGTTTAGCAAACGTAATTCTAGCTGGAAAGAAATCCACAACTTTCAAACTTATGCATACACTCGGCGCATTGGGTATCAATAGCAAAATAGTGAAGGCTTTTTAAGACGGACGTTGGGTATTAGCAAACTCCAGTTCGACGAAACCCAAAAGCATCAGTGTGCCACCTAACGTAAATGAAACGTGAGCTCAAACCAGCCGAAAATAAAGATAACAGATCAGCAAACTGCCTTCTGAAATGTTAAATATTCATGGTAATTCAAGGTTTTTATGGTCTAAAAGGCAGCAAGCTTAACAACAACCATAGGATGGTAAAAAATTGAAATGTGAGTGTATAGTCAAGATAAGGAATTCGATTAGGCATTGTATAAGTGTTCGGGACAATAATAATTCATCTAATTTCGTTTCAAAGTCATGCAAGCTAGTGGAGTGAGCAACGATAGAGGGTAAACTGTTCCAAGTAAAACAGACAGGGAATAAAAATATCTTCTACAGTTCAGGCGAGAATGGGGTACCACCAGCACATATTCATGGGTCAGATAATTTCTCGTATCCGTTCGCGACTAAATCCTGTAAGGGATGGCGTGGAGTAAGGAATATTTTGTATTCAGTTTAGCTATCCTTTCTTTATAAGGCTTGTTTCGGATGCAGTGAACTAGTTTTGTTGAGCGGTGATAAATTCGCTGCATAAGTTCAAAATCCTTCTTGAGCCATAAATGCACACCGTATTCCATGACTGATCTCAAGTAAGTATTCATGATCCTTGTGAATATCTTGGGCGAAAATTTCCAAAAGAACCGTTTGAGTAGATTTAGGGCACGTGTTGCCTTTGTAAAGGCAGTGTTAGTTTGAAGTGAAGTTTATAAACTGGAGCATATCCAGACACCCAAATCATTTCTTCACTGCAATTTTCAAGGACATGCGAACCTATATGATATGTGAACTCTATTCCATTCCCACATTCATGAGCCGCATTTGTTGAATTTGAACGCCAGTTTGTTCTTCAATTACCAGCTGTGAAGCGTATCGAGATCTTTTAGTAATAGCAGACAGTCTTCTGAGCTACGGATGCAGCACATCTTAGTGTCGCCCACAAATAATGAAATGTTACATTGAACAATTTCCGGTATTTTATTGACATCAACCAGAAAGAGGATCGAACAAAGGACTGAACCTTGGGTGACTCCGCTAGTTGCTACGATTGGTTTTGATAATACAGTCAACACGTACCCGGGTAGTGCGATTTGTTAGGTAGTCATTTACATAGAAACGGGATATGGCATCTAATGTTGAATAATGGGCACTCAAAGGCACTTTATTTAGTAGAGTGCTGGAAGAATTGTGGTTCGTCATAAAATACAGAAGAGAGAAATAAGATTAACCTTCAGCAATATTTCGTTATATGAAACCTGGTATTGTAACTGGTCTACCCAGAAGTGATCAATGTAGCTAAACCATTATGTGGTGAACTATTATTCAGCATACCAAATGATATTTTCGTATGGTTTGGGGTTCAGAATCTATTCCTCGGCTAAAGTTTACAGTGGAACTAAAAAGTGCATGACCTTCGTGTTTTAACAACAAGGAGAATAGGCCCATCTCACAGAACCAAGAACAAGTAGGTTTTCGCATGACCACAAAACCAGCTAACTTTGATGAAAAAAGATTACAATCCGAACATAGGACGAGACAATTCTCATTCACTGCATACCGTACACTATAACACAACGTTTGATTACGTTAAGAGTGCAAATTTTCTCACTGTTAAAAACAGAACAACCGATTTGTAGCGAAGCTCTTAATAATGGTTTAGTGTACGGTCACTGGGGTGACCTCCAACGGTTCATTGATATAATGCAGATCAAACCCCTTTGGTGCCTCTGCTATTGCAGACCACTGAGAAGAATTTTGCTCTATTCATCTAAGCGATTTTTCAGCAATTACAATAATTTCACCACAAGATTAAAAAAATGGTGAACAATTCCCAACATCAAGTTACAATTTGTCAATTAAACGATGATTCTTGTCCGTCTTGGTTGATAACCTCCAAATATGATCCAGTTTACCGGCAAATGCCGTAACCAAACTTTTGGGGACAAAAAGTGTCTTGTAATTCGTTCAAAGTGCGCGTCCCAAAATGACCTCAGTTGATACGAAAAGACGATGCGTTTGGCCCATAGATAGCGTTAAAATTGAACGAAAAAGTGGATAAAAACGTGTTGAATAAATAACTTCATGCACGGTCGATTTGAAAGCCTGGGGAATCAGCCCGTCAAGCACTGCGATGGTTAGTCTGTGGTTGTATCAGCTGAGAGACAATTACGAAAGTTGCACCGAAACCCGCTATTAGTTACTCATCAACCCAGGAACGGATATCACGTGAAACTAAGAAGGAATAGTAATAACCCAGACGGATTGCACGAATGTGCAAGGCTGTAGTACTTTATTGCTGCACATGCAATACTGCGTTAAATTGATCTCACATCGGCACGAGTCTGCATTCGGAAGCATAATGGACTCTGATTGCCACTTTCCCCTTCCTTTATATCTGCTTAGAATAGGATAAACTGACAGTCGCTCAACCCATACGTAATCTCTGATTGTTTAACTCTTTGCTTGAAACTGGGGTTGAGTTGATACAGTAATAATCCGAACGAATACTATACAAATTCTATGCTGGGTAACGAGAATTGACGATTCATATAAACATCCCTGGGCGTATCGCCTAATTTGTTAGGATATCAAGAAAGCAACGTGATCATAATATAATATCGCTTTTAAAAGTGACACAAAAATACATAGAATGGAGGGCAAAATACAAAACAGGATATGGAATCCATCGACAAAGATGGCAGAGAGAGAGTGAGAAAAAAACAAATAGAACAATGGTAGAAGTAGACCGATGAGTGTTTGAATGTATGTGTTAATCTTTCAAAGTGAGCTGCACAGAAAAATAGATTAACATGTCATAGTGTGTCAAATGGCCGAAAAGACAAATAATCTGAGAAGCTATTCTGAGAGCCGTGTGGTATGGGTAGATGGGTTTGGCTGGTGGAGAAGCTCGTTCTAATAAAACCATACCACCGCAGCCTGGGCGATGCGTGAGAGCTGAGCAGATTATTATAGCAACCTGAAAAAATTGCTCTAGAGAGGGAGAGAGAGCAAGAAAAAAAGTATATCAGTAATGGAGGCGAAAATGTGATGCAGCGGACAGCGTTCAAGATCCATGACCAGCAGTCCTTCTCACGACAGCGTATTGCAACAACAAAGAAGAAGAAAGTGGTATAAAAAGTGTATACAAAAAAGGAACCTGTTAGATTCGGTCAAAGTGAGTTAGGATAGATTGCGTATCGGACATGGGATGGATCGGAATGCGGCAGGAAAAATGTACATAATCCTGAGGGGCTCAAACCGAACGAGCAAGAAAAAGTGCAAAAAAGTTGATTAATCGACAAAGACAACGAAATGCAGAAAAATCTCATGAAATTGTTTTTTAAAATTGACAGCGACTAGCCGTAAATGCATTTGAAAAGTTCGCAAAGTTATGAGCTGTACAAAACGGGAACGACACGCGGTCAAAATGGACAGTTTTCCTTGGAATATTAAGCAGAAGGGCATCGACGTGCCCCACTGATCCGAAATGCAAAAGGCAAAGTGCTCAAGTCTACTCTCAACACAAGGCGAGCGGCTACGGCTACATCGGAAAATATATGAGAATGAGAAGGCAGACATGAGGAAGAGTAGAATTACTGGTTGTATCAGAAGTAGCACGTGTCAATGAGTTGTTCTGACTTGAACTTGGCAAATGTGCTAACTGTACACACATGGGGAGGAGAATATACAAAGATTATCATTGTTGCTGCGGTTGTTGTTGCTGTTGTTGCGAATAAGAATAGACGGCAGCGAAATCAGCGACGGATCGCTGAAGTTGCTGCTGCTGCTGCGAAGGTGGCTGCTGTGTATGCTGAACGTATTGCTGCGAGCCCTGGGGCTGCTGCTGCTGTTGTTGTTGAGCTGATTGCACTTGTCCAGTTTGATTGAACGCTGCAGCCAATTGGCGTTGATGTTGAGCTTGTAGCTGTTCCGCGGCTGTCCAGGCGCGTGCATTACATACTTGCTGCTGTTGCCCTTGTGAAGCTTGTTGCTGTTGTTGGAGTTGTTGCTGCTGGAGCTGCAGCTGTGCAAGAGTTTGGTGTTGCTGTTGATTTGGAGAAAACGTTTGCATCATACCTGAAAGTGAAATAGTTCTCAGAAGGTGACGATCAATTATTCAATGTAAGAAGCGATCGCAAACAGAAAAGTAACAAACCAACGCAAACACAAATTAGGTTCACCTGCAGGGGGATGAAATACGGAAGAGAAAGGCTGGAAAATTAAGAGCATGGAGTGAACAAAATTTATCCTAGGAACTGGACAACATGATAAAGAGCAAAACTAACACATCAGCAACGAGTAACAAAATTATGGTGTCACATGGCCATGAAAAATAAAACATAAGAGGGCGAGGGCTTCGACTCAGAGTTATGGAATTTATAGACTAAGTGATACCATACCAGGCCGAGGTGTCTACGTGTGAATAGGCACACGTATCCAATCAACAAATATTATCTGCACGTGTACCGAAAGTGCGTAAGTAACGAAGTTCAAAGAAAAAATGGTTTTTCTGTTTCCTGGAGGTTTTAAAACCTCCGGGGGCATCTGTTTCTATAGATGTAGAACTCAAGAACGGAAAAAAACGAGCCATAAAGAGTTTGCGCATAAGAGACAGGGCAGTAACTTCGTTAATGCTGCATCGAAAAATCTAAAATTAAAACCAAATCGACCGGAACTTGTCACGAACACGTCGAACCTACCTGGAAGTTGATGAGCGGCGGCGTAAAGCTGAAGCTGTTGTTGTGCCGAAGCCAGGGCTTGTTGTTGCTGTTGTTGTTGGGGAGTACCAGGTGAGGCAACTGTGATGGCCGGGCTGATGGGAGGTGAGGCAGTCGACCCGTAAAGCATTTGACGAGTCTGTGCCGCATTTTGTTGTTGTTGTTGTTGCTGCTGCTGTTAGGAGCGAAATGCATATGTTGTTAAGTAACATAGGACCGCCAAACAAGTGAGAATCATTATACGCAACAAAGTACAAAGTCCGATGCGCACACTCTTTTGCGGATTTGACGCGTTAGCACCAGTGTTATCATAAAAAAGTCTAAGAATTCGATGGTAAAATGAGGCATGACAGAATAACATGATAAGCGTTTTAGAGAAGCACACTATCTAACACGGCGCATTTGGAGAAGGAAGCTCACCGCGGCGCCGGGTCAAGTGGGACACATCCGTCTAAACGCGATATGACTGCACGCAAACTCAGTGGCGCCAATGTAGGTTATTACATGGACCATATTTTTTATTATTTTCACGATTGTATATTTGTTACAAAAAAATTTGAACGTGGCAAGCAGTGAAACCACAAAAAGCGGCTCTTTGCGTATTCGCATATTCACACTGGTAATCTGATTTTTCTGCTTCGTGAAGGGACGAAAGGAAATACTCAGATAACTGTCAACACCATCCAAAAAACATATGACTCGTTGGAAGAAAAACAACACATTGAGACGCAAAAACAATGGTATGATGTATTGTTTTAACGATTTGTTTGACATAACGTAGCGTAGATCAGAGATTTTAGGTTTATAAATAACCTCGTTAAATGGTCGTGAAATCAAATAGAATTGACCGAAAATTCGGTGCGCGTAATATCCTTAGAATAGCCAAAAAAGATCTCGGGTTGCATAAGCGATTAATTGGCGTATCGCAACCAAGTCAGGAGTATGTCATATGTATGGGTTTTGAGTTCAATTCACGGCAAAAAAATCGAGGCTCGCATGTGCATGTTACATTTAAATTTAATGTGAGTATAGTTAAATTCCAACCGACGCTGAAATAAACCCGACTGATTTCATAACTTTACGCAATGGTACACAAACCTTAGCAAGGAAGTTAAAAATATTCAAGACTCCTACAAGCCTCAAGTTCGCAAACTGGTCAGCGAGTTGGTACGAACAGCCGAAGCGGAACTGAAATGGTATAATCAACGCATCTACAACCTTAGATGTCAGCAGAATAGAATCATACCAAGGGACTTGGTGGTCAAACCTCCAGATAATTCTCACAATTCTCGGAGGTCTGCCGAGAACGCATCCAAAGTTTTCTTAAAATAAAGTATCCACAGAACCAATGAAAACCTGACAAATGCGCGATCGAAAGCCTCCAGTTTGAAGTCCGAATTGCGAAATGTGTTAACCGAAGTGGATTTCGGCAAAATTGGTGGAAAACACACCGAGGTCTTGGCCACACAGACCGAGCACATAAAAGAAAGACAAAATCGTAAGTTCCACACGCAATGCAAAGAAATTTGAGTGCAATCGGTTAGAGCAGTTTTGGGGTAATGTTTCACTTCTGACACAGAAGCTTCGTCAGACCAAGGGCGATAGTCAGGACAGGGAACATGATTAAATAGTAGTCAATCCCCACCACTGATTTGACCTTACCGCTAAACAGCCCATAGTACGCCTACAGTGTGTCACGTCTCATGGGAATGACCACGATTGTTGGTCGATTTGCCTACTAGTGTGTATTCCCGTCAGTTGACACAGCGGCCCACATGCGTAAAAGTACATGAGTAACGGAGCTAAGGTTAAGCTATTTTTGAAGAAAAACAAAAATCAAATTAACTAGTAGGTATAATGTGAATAAAAACTATTTACCTTCGCATCAGATTGTGGAGATTTCCGCCCCATCCACCTTATTGACCTGCCCTGGCAATTTCGACCGCCCCCGCATGTAGGCGCGCTCGCTATACGGTTTAATACCGATTGCACTCAAATTTCTTTGCATTATGGCCCCAAACATATTCCAATCATTAAGTTCAACACGTTATTAACTTGATGACAGTGCTCGACAATATTCTAAGGTAATTAATCTATCAGATAGGCCGCCATCGCAGACCGAACAGAGATAGTTGGAAAAGGGCTTAAACTTCTGGTTAGGTACAAAATTCTTAAAAGCTGAGGATGTTATTCCATGGGTAGAATCCAACCTCAACCAGCTACCTGAAAATTAGGCAGATGCACTGCGAAGCGGTATATCTAGTATTATCAAAAAACAACAACCAGAAAGGATTAACCTTACTCGAGATGAACAAGCACTCCGTAAATTGCGAAAAGAGGGCATAGTGATCACTAAGACAGACAAAGGAAAGGCAACCGTGATTCTTTCTAAGTGATTATGGAGATAAGGCAGAGTCACGCCTTGCTGAAGGTCCGTATCAGGTTATTGACAACCGCAGAGCTACGACCTTTATGAATAACCGTAAGATGGTTGTTTCAAGATACCTGCGACGAATGAAGGAAAACCTTGGACAAAGATTATGGTTTATCCTCTAAGCAAAATCTGCTCAGACTATGGACTTCCGAAGATACATAAAGTAGGCGTCCATTTGAGGCCCATTGTTGACGGCATTGGATCCCCAACACACGAATTGGTTAAGAACCTTGCCCAGCCTTTGAAACCGGTAGTTGGTAACACGAATTATTTTATTAAGAACTCGTTGGATTTTGTCCGTCGCTTAAGTACCGTAACAATTGAGGAGGATGAGATAATGGTTACCTTTGACGTAAGCTCCTTGTTCGCAAATGTGGACACTACAAGCGCTTTATAATTAGCGAGGAAGTCACTCAACTCCGATATGACCTTGAAGGATCGTACCAACTTGAGTGTACAACAAATCATCAACGGTGTAGCAACTTGTCTAAATATGAACTACTTCTTATTTAATGGACAGCTATGCAAGCAAAACGATGGTTTAGCGATCGGCTCGCTTATTTCCCCAGTGCTGGCGAATATGTACATGGAGCACTTCGAAGAGATAGCTTTGAGAAACGAAGCGTTAAAACCAAAGATATGGTGGCGCTATGTCGACGATACATTCGTCATCATAAAGCGCAACAGACTAGAAGCATTTCATAGTTATCTCAATAATTTGCATCCGAAAATCCAGGTCACAAAAGAAACCGAGTCTAGGGAAGGGACACTTCCGTTCTTTGACTGTCTCGCGCAAAAAGACAACGGCAAGATTAGAACGACGGTATATCGTAAGCCAATCGACACAGATGCCATTTTGAGATTCACATCTGCGCATCCTAGAAGGGTATTTCAGTCCGTAGCGAAATCGCTGTTCTACAAGGTTGACTGCCTCTGCAGCGATGATGCCGATAAGAGACGAGCTCATCAAGAAGTCAGTCGTCCACCTCCAGATAATGGTTACCGCAAGAGCTTAATTAAGCGCCAACTGAACAGAGTAAAACATCCGCAACCGAAAATGGAAAAAGTTTGGCGAGTTACGGTATCTCTACCGTATGCCAAACGCGCCTCGGAAGGAACAAGTCGAATCTTGAATAAGGCAGGTATTTGAGCAATATATAAGAGGTAGGACGCTCCACTACGTATTAGTGCATCTCAAAGATAAGACTCCTTTAGGTTGCGCGGCCAACTGTATCTACAAAATCAAATGCAAGGGTGTTTACATTGGGCAAATGTCTAGAGAACTTTGCGCCATGGTAAACGAAAATAAGAAACGGGTAGGAAAGCAACCTTGCAATCCCAGTGAATATAAATCATGGATTCGGGACTATGTCATAGTTGAACACGTGCTAGACACGGGTCAGAGTGTATATCTTGATTACGTAGAAGTGATAAGACGGGGTGTGAAATCTTATGGGGAAAGACCTCACGCTGAGGCATTTGAAATAACAAAGGCTGGGCGGATATCTCAACAATCTGCAGCGGATAAGGATTAACGTGCACAACACCTAATGTGCACATGGATTACGTAAGCAGTGGATTTTCGGACGCTGTTCACACCTGCACACAAAATAAACGATTTAGGGATGTGATCAATTGTCTTGATTTCGTCTGTCTATCTTAGATAACTCAGGATTGGTCAAGAATATGTCATTTAAACTCGAACCCTGATCGTAACGACACCCTTGGTCTGACGAAGCTTCTGTGTCAGAAGCGAAACGTTACCAAAAACCCTGTTCTAACCGATTCATTGCAAACTTTCTTTCCATGATTTTAGTACACACACCTTGTTTCCAGCGAGCGAGCGAGCAACCAGCAAAAGGCTCACAAAAATCTCAAGCGATTTTGTACGGGGCTGATCCCAGGTGAAATTATTTTGACAAGCACTTGCCACAAAGAACCAATTAATTCACCAGGACGAACAAACACACGCACACAGACACACACAAGACAGGCGATAGCTAGGCAAACTGCATAGACAGATCTGATTTTCAGATACCACAGCTAGTACTACACAGACGGGCGCGCGCCAACACACCGACACAAACACAACGCCCGAGTGAACATCAACAACACCCAGACAGACAGACAGCCAAAAACAAAACGACAGCCAACACCACACGACCGCACCACAAGGATGGGCAGGCGCGGTCGAAACAAAGTACCCGGCAGCGGAGCAGACCCCGCAGACGTTTGTGCATGAATGCCAGCGGCCGTGCAAATTGTCCGCCAGGTGTTGGTGTTGGCGTGTGAGCAGAAACACAGAGAGCAAGATGAAGCGACGCAAGCGAATAATAATAATAATAATAGCCAGACCGGGGCTCGATACACGGTTTGAGTAAAGGTCAAAGAAAAATAACGAAAGTAAGCACACGCACACATGCAAGTGGACACTTGTTCCAGAGTTAAACAGAATAAAGGTGATTAAAACGCACCAATTCAAATGGATCACAAAGACCGGCACCAAGATATTAAGTAGGGTGGAGTAGTTGCCAATACAAGCTTTAAACATCAAGATTTGGAAGAAGAACAAGTTTATATTTGTTTCTTTCTTTCTAGGAAAATGGTATGGTATGAAATCTGATCCAGGCAAAGTGCCGCACAGTCAGAGACTGCATTTGGGCTAAGATACTGCCATGTTGCCCAGGCCTAGACAGATATGAAAAATCGAGAATAAACAACATAAGTAGGAGCAAACCAACAAGTAAAATGGTACCCAATTGTAGTGTTCATGCGGTTTTCATTGTAATAAAATCTTGTCACAGCAACTACAAACAATCACTAACAAAGTGTCCGAAAGCAGAACAACATCGTTAGTAATCCATATGGAGAAAATTACAGAGACCGAAACACTGAAATCTTAATTGAGTTAGGTTATCTAACATCAGAATAGGCAGTGGGACTAAAGCCAAAATCGAATAGAAGCAGATTATAGGTATTCGGATGAAAAAGCTCGTCACAAACCATGCTTCGTCAGAAATATTAGTTCGCTAGGGCTGGGTTCAAAAGATCTGGTCAATCTGGGGCTGAAAACGTTATGCGCCATAATCTGCGATAGAATATTTGACACCGACGTATGCATTGGAAAATAAGGTGACGTGTACAGACTTCACTGGTTGGGTCATATATTCCGAGTGAAAATTCGCCGTTCACCCGAATGCGTCAGGTTTGACACGCCTAGCTCCGAATGGTGTCATTATATGAATCGCCCATTCAAGAAACACCGATGATAGAGGTGCAACAGAAATGGGCATAAAGAAAATTACTGCCCGGCAAACTATTTCAAGAAATCTGTGTTCAATGATTCCTTTATTAATAATTATCAGTCCTATCCTGTCTTCGCTACCTTCAAAACCCCACGGCATGTAAAGCCAGCGGAATGCAGACCAAAAAGGTAAGCCGATCGAAGACGTGTTCCAGTAACCCACATGCAAGTGGATCCAAAACTAAAGTCCTACCACAACCAAGCTCAAACGGGGAGGTGTTAGGAGGGCACCCTCCTAACGAATCAAACAAGACCGCGTGCCTGATCGACCAAAGTTCGCAATAGAGAGAAATTGTTGATGGGTAAGCCATGTTGTACCTTGGCAACAAACCCCATATTCACTAAACTCAAATTGTCTGACTCGCCCATGTCAACCAACATCCGCCGTTCCCACTATGCACCTTCCCACGATTATGGTGTACCCTCACACGTTCACTGTTGCTGCCATATAAATACAAACCATGTCCACGGTCGAAACGCACACACTGGACGCTTGGACTCGCGACCAACGTTCTATTCCAGCCTTGTTCTGTTTTCCTGACTGTTGGGTTAAGAACAACGCATAGATTGATAGGACGCAACGACTGATGCACGGATGTGCAATTGTGCAACATTTCTGTGCGGTGCGGCTAGCATCGTGCTAAATTGATTGACCAACGGTAGTGAGCTGCATGCTGAAACAGGCTGGAGTCTCACAACCATTTCCCGTTCTTTTTTCTCCCTCATATCTGTCTAGGCCTGGGCAACCTGACAGTATCTTAGCCCACGCACAGTCTTTGATTGTGCGGCACTTTGCCTGGATCACGCTTGTGCTTTCATACATATATACATACAACGACTGTTTCTGCTGGAACATCAACGATCCATCCATCATGACAGTGGCGTTCTTGTTTTACACTTTTCTCAGAGTGTTTGTTTCATCTTGAATGGTGTCAAGTGAAGTGACGAAGAAAGCCGTTTACGACGCATGACGGTGAAAGCCACAAAGAAGCTGCTGAAAATTCATATACACGAATGAAGCCATTTTCTTCGGCATCTTCACGCAGATCTTACTTTACTTCTTCACAAAATATAATTGAATGCATGTTCATTTAAAGTGCAAACACTTCATCCTTGTATGTCGGTTTTACCACTATATATTCCGTGCCTTTTCTAGTTCCATCATCCGCATCTATTTAGGATTTTGTGAAATAGTTGTATGACGGCTGAACGTTCGGTATGGTATGAAAGCACAAGCCTGATACAGGTAAAGTGCCACATAGTCAGAGACTGCACGCGGGCTAAGATACTGTCAGGTTGCCCGGGCCTAGACAGATATGACGCGAGAAATAGGAATGGTAGTGAGACTCCAGCTTGTTTCAGCATGCAGCTCACTATTCGTGGCCAATCAATTTAGCACGATGTTACTGCACAGCACAAAGTACTGCACGATTGCTCATCCGTATCAGGTATTATGCTGGTAACGATGTTGACGTTCATTATCAGGGTTAGCATTACATAGGCAGCAAGTTACAAATGTTTAGCTGCTTCAAGAATATGAAATTACTCAATCCGACTGGTTCACATAGGTGGCGCAGTATATAATAGAGTGTGTGATGTATAAAATCGCAATCCCGGATCCAGGCAAAGTGCCACACAGTTAGAGGCTGTGCGTTAGATAATATACTGTAGGGTTGCCCAGGTCTAAGCAGATGAGAGAAAATGGAAAAACGCAGCGGGACTCCAGCATGTTTCCGCATGCGGCTAAGTACCTTTTTAATTTTATGGATTTCGACTGGAGAACGAGACCAATGTTTCACAATTTACAATGAATATCGTTCATGCCGAGTATTACCAGAAAGCCATATATAAGAACACCTGGCCAGCACACAACAGAAACAGCACTCAAGCACGTAAACAACAAAGAAACGTACTTGTAGCTGTTGTCGCTGTAGTTGTTGCATCTGTGCCAGAGCCGCCGCGTTCGCTGCCTGATATTGAGCCTGTTGTGTTTGTAACGCTTGAAAATGGGCTGCTTGTGCGTACTGTTGCTGTTGTTGTTGCGAATGTGCTGGTTGCGCTTGATACTGACCGTTATACTGCATTAACAAGTGCTGCTGCTGCTGTTGATGAGGAGTGGCTCCAAACTGGACCATTGTGGGCAGCTGATTATGTAACTTCTGTTGGAATTGCATGCCGGCGCTAAGCATAGGCATCCGATTAAGACCGTTTGTCGCCAAATCAGGCCTCATCTGGACCATTTCAGCCATGACTAAGGAATTACGAGGGCGCGGGGGTGGTGGAGCTTTGCGGGTAAGCTTCGGAAGAGTTCTCTCCTCGGGTGGCTTATCGGCATAGTCTATGGCCTCGGCAACCACGAATTCAATGACATCATCCAAATGGGATAGTGCTTCTTCGCCACTTTGAAAATGCGACTCGGAGGGAGCGGAAACTAGAAACGAAAACAAAGACCACAATTTGAAAATATGTAGGAAAATCAAAATGTGATGTTCTAATTCATCTGTCTATCTATGCGCAATCAAATACGGACATGACAGCAGAGAAGAATGGCAAGAGACGCGCTCAATTGCTATAGCTGCATGTGAGGAATTGCAAATGATAGCCTGTACTGAATAAAATGAAATAAGTTTAACGCGTGTAAGGAAGATGCGTATAAAACCGTAAGCGTGAACTGACATAATCACCATCAGCAGCAGCATGGAGCACAGATCTTGAGCCAAACCAACATGAAGTAGTAAGGCAGATAAGCAGACGTGTAAAAAGCGGGTAAGTGGAAAAGCAGCTTGTTTTCTCGTTTTATTGCATGCGATTTTGTCACATCGTTCGATTTTTTTAAATATAAAATCTGATTAAAAAATTGACACACAATAAGCTACATTTGCACCACAGACATCGATGTGCGGTCATATCGCGTAGGATTTAAAACCAACCATCAAGTGGAACGTAAACGAATGGTATGGTATGAAAGCACCTGCCTGATCCAGGCAAAGTGCCGCACAGTCAGAGACTGCACGTGGACTAAGATACTGTCAGGTTAACCAGGCCTAGACAGATATGAGAAGGAAATAGAAATGGTAGTGAGACTCCAGCGTGTTTCAGCATGCAGCTCATTACCGTTGGCCAACCAATTTTGCACGATGTTCGCCGCAGAGCACAGAAATGCTGCACGATTGCACATCCGTGCGTAAACGAATACGTCCCTCAGAACCTAATATGCACTATGTCATGGGCCTGCTACTTCGTAGGTTCTCCCATCATCATCATCATCATTGACAGCAATACACCGGTAGCACGTACCGAATGCTTAACTGGCATACAACCATGAAAAAGTAAAATCCTAAAAGATGGGGAAGGGTGGAACTTAAATTGCTACGGTTTCTATAGAAGAGTAAGCACAAACAAACTGGGATGAGGTGCCTACACCTCGAATGGAACATACATTCAAACAAGTTTCGTGAACGAGTAGAGCGACATCAGCACGGCAGCTTCCTTGCGGGTTTCACTGTCATGCATCATAACACGCTTTTCTCTCACTCCGCTTGACAACATACAAGGTTCTCCCAACCGCTACCAGGATATGCGAATAAGGCGCGGCATGGTAAGCGGTGACACTCGTCGCCTTCGTAGGATTGCTCGCATTCGCTGGCTGCATCGCTTTACAGATATAGATGTCTGCAAGCGTTTGTTAGGACCAGGTGGCCACGGACGGAAAGAAATGCTGATGCTTGCTCGTTTGCGATGGTTGGGACACGCTTTAAGAATACCTGCTCACCGTATACCTTATTCGCAGAGCCTGCCAGAAGCTGGGAGAAACGACCGGGTGGCCAGCTCATGACGTGACACGTTGGGATGAAGAAACTCACCTTAGCGCTAGACTCAGTTGGGCGTATTCGTTTGCCTGGGTGGGGTACAAAAGCTCAACCTAATAGTTGGCTGGAAACTTTACGAGATATGGATGCAAACCGAAGTCAGTGGCGGCAGTGTATTTTATTGTGTCATAATTTTTAATCCGGTATTATTTTATGGAAAAACAGCAACAAAACAAAAAATCGCATGCAGTGAAACTTCAAAAACAAGCTGCTTTTTGCGCATTTGCTTTTATATATTCCGCTTGCCTGCTTTCTCTTTTTCACGCGCTTGCTTATCTGCTTTTTCTGCTTGGCACTTTGTCTGGCTCCAGATTTGTGCTTCATGATCATGATGATTATCAGTCCGTAGACTTTTGACGCCAATATTTGTTTGCAGACACCTATATTTGCAACGCGATCCTTTTACGGAATGCGAGCAATCCTGTTCAAGCAAAAGTGAACTGGCTTGCTGCTGTTCAGGTATAGAGTATGAAATAACAACCCCGGAGTCAGACAAAGTGCCACATAGCCATAGACTGCACATGGACTGAGATACCGTCCATGCATAGATAGATATTGCTAATAAATAATAGCAACGGGGCTGCAGTGAATTTTAGTATGCACCTTATTACCAATGGTAATCAATTTAACACGGCAGTATCCACGCAATAAAAAGGACTGCCTACAGAATAGTGAACTTTAGTTATTAAAATACTTATGATAGGATACGATAAGAGAACCTCGTTTAGGATAAGGCCAACCACTAATAATTCAACAGTGGTATAAAAGCTCATTTGCATGCATCTCCATCACACACCGGTTTCGTGCTGTTTGCACTCATCAGGTAGGGACAGTAGGATCAGGATCCGCATGCGCTTGAAACAGTGGAAGAATGGTAAACAAGTTGTGCTTGTATGCCACTGTTGGGTAAGGTTGGTACGACCAACCTGTTCAATCACATGAGCCTCCACTCATGTAGACTGGGTTTAAAACCCATGGCCATGAATATAAAAGCTCATTTGCATGCATCTCCATCACACACCGGTTTCGTGCTGTTTGCACTCATCAGGTAGAGTTGCGAAGCAAATCAAACGTGCATTTCATAACCGATTCTTTCAATTTGTTACAAAATATGTATCAAATCCCTATGCATAGAAAGAATGAATGAAATCGCAGGCCTCATCCAAGCAAAGTGCCACACAGTCGTAGACTGCACGTGGGCTATGATACTGTCAAGTTGCCCATACCTTGACCGATAATACGCATAGAAAACCTTGATGAATCGGGAGTGATTATATGAAAATTAATAGAGCAGATGGATTAGAAAAATGAAAAAGATTCAAAGCTGAATATTCTAGTTAGATCTAGCGCCCGCAGTACAAAACTATAGCAGCTTAGAATAGCTTTTACAATTATTTAAACAAGTTAAACTTTGAAAACCAAACGTTAAATGAACAAGCTAATTGATGTCCAAAAGGACGATTTTCTGGTGTATGCCACCTTGCCCAAATACGTAACCGACAGTAAACACGGTGGGTGGCTAATTTGAATGAAACTGGACTATACAAATGCTCTCGAACAGTGTCTGGTTATGATCGGTGAATTCCAAAAGCGCAGAAAACATACGGACAATGTATCTGAGACACGAAAACTAATTTTAAATCATTAGCGTCATCGCGGGACACTGAGTAGCACAGTTTAAAATTGCACGGATGTGCAATCGTACAGTACTTCTGAGCTGTGCGGCTAACACCGTGCTAAATTGATTGGTCATCGTTAGTGAGCTGCATGCTGAAACAGGCTGGAGTCTCACTACTATTTCTAGTTCTATTTCCTTTCTCATGTCTGTCTAGGCCTGGGCAACCTGACAGTATCTTAGCCCACGTGCAGTCAGAGACTGCATGGCACTTTGCCTGGATCAGGCTTGTGCTTTCATACATACATACATACATACAGTTTAAAAAAAGTGGAAAAGTTCGCTCTTGTAGTGATTGATGGCGCACACCAACTAAGCTACACAATGAGATCGGTCGCGCAAAAAACGACAAAAACATTATAACCATTCAAGACTCTGAATAGACTCAAACTGGCACCATTAGGAATACAAAGGCGCAATATTTCTAAATAAATTCTTAATCTAATTATGCGCCCGAAATGTTTTGTTTCACTTCAGGACCAATTAAGAAAAAATGGTGCAAAATTGAAAGCAAAACGCTTAGTTACAGACCAAGGTCATCCTAGTGAGAACATGATGGTGAACCAAACAACAACCATATACATGCCATACACACTGAACGGATGTGTAATCGTACAGTATTTCTGTGCTGTGCGGCTAACAATCTGCTAAATTGATTGGCCACCGGTAGTGAGCTTCATGTTGAAACAAGCTGGAGTCTCGCTGCCTTTTGTATTTTCTTTCCCATATCTGTCTAGGCCTGGGCAACCTGACAGTATCTTAGCCCGCGTGCAGGCTTGGGCTTTCATACAAGCAGAAATATCAGAAATATGACGGCATGCGAAACTAAAATTGTGATGCAAATCTAAAGGACAAGAGTGTCAGCGGAACTTTAAATATAACATAACATAAATCTATTATTTCTTTTCTCATTTGGCTGATTATGAGATCACAGCCCTGAATTCGGGCAACGTTGTTTGCTGCCGTCACTACTCCGGCCACAGATACACGCTGGGTAAACGCAGTATCTAATCACGAAGACATTTGTACAGAAAAGAGAAACTAAAGCATTCTAATGATTCAGGTAATTCCATGGACGATACTGTATTCAACACAAATTTATATGGCCTAACGGTCAGTGACCAATCAATTTTTGACGGTGTTAGCCGCACAACACATAAGTACTGCACGATTGCAAATCCGTGGAATCTGTAAATTAGGTAGGGTCAGATCCTGTCTGGAAGTTGTGACCCGTTACAGCATACTTTCGCATAAGACTCGGAAGACAAACTACAGCTAGTAGAGGTAGGTATCAAATCACAAACCCCGAACCAGATAAATTGCCACAAAGTTATAGATTGCACGTGGGCTGAAATACTGTCAGGTTACCCATGGACAAACAGATCTCAGAAATGGACGGAAGTGAGACACCAGCGTGTTTCTGCACCTCACAATTGGTAGAAAACAAGTTAGTACAGCATTAGCTGTTGTTGGCCTCTTTCATTCAATGTCGATAATGACTGTAACCAACAAACTCATGGTGATCTCATACTCCATGTGTCTGAACAGACTGACTCGAGAGTAACAATGTGTTTAGTAATAGGCAATACTAGGTCTAGCGGTGGGATTTGCACGCTGTAAGTACGATATATGTTGAACAACCGAGAGCAGTATCTACTATTTCTTAGATTGAAGATTATGTTTCGAGACCTGCCTTCAAAGTAAGCGTCACCATTCTCGTTGGGCCCAACATTTTCGAGAGCAATTTAAATAACGAGCAGCAATTGGCCTGTTGCCCACTAATCCGTATTTTAGACCCTGACCCATTGAGTTGACGCATCAAAGCGAAGCCGAAATCAAAAGATACATTTACATAATCAAGATATACCAGGTAGCTGGTGATGACGGACTAATCCGAGTTCTATTCAAGGTGCTGATATCTTACTAAGAACATTGAGGGACATTTTTCATCAGGTATTGAAAATATAAAATATTCCCATGTTGGAGAGAATCTATAATCATATATGGTATGATGGTATGAAAGCACAAGCCTGATCCAGGCAAAGTGCCGTACAGTCAAAGACTGCACGTGGGCTAAGATACCGTCAGGTTGCGCATGCCTAGATATATTTCCAAATGTGTGAAAAATAATGCTCTAAAAGCAGAAAAATAAGCTTTACGCCGATCATTACCCGAATTTGCCTCAACATGTTTCTGATGCCTTCCCTTACAAACGGAGGCGAAAATTCATGAACGGCAAGCCAGATTTTCTCTAGGTGAGGGATTTGTCGATCACACATTCAATTTCGCATTAGACCTAGAACACGACCACGCGGCTGTCAATGATAGCGATCTTTTCCTAAGTTCAAAGATGCCTTCGATTCAGTCGAGAACAACGTATTATTCAGTAGGTTGTGGCATTGTGTCTACACAAAAAAGTGAATGTTTTTCGTGCACTTTACTTCTGTATTTCTCAGAGCGTTAAGGTATGAGAAAACCTGTTAGCCGACGTTCTAAATGTCAGGTGTACGGCGACGGTTTGTTCCGCCTTATTTCGCTTGACACTATCCGGTTGGAGAACTGTGCTTCATTCCAACGATAGCATGCGGCAAAACACGCTCTGCTTTGTTACTCATAAAATATGAATAGGAAAAAAACAAATTTTCGAGAACTATACTTTTCACGGTCAATACAATTTAATGAATCTTTTCGTTTTATACATAATCTTTGCCTTTTTCGCGGATAATTGTTAAATATACATTTTTCTTCACAAAATATTAACCGAAGAGCTTGATGTATTTGAGCTATTTGTGCGCAAAATTACGTTGAGAGTGCAGGATGGGAAATGATAGCCGATATCCAAGGGCAGCCTTTCACGTTCGGCTATAAAATTCATGCATGCAAGAGCAATAACGAAATGACAGGACAACCTCGAACGGAACAACTGACCTTTGAAATTGTGAGTGATAAGCGTAACTAGTATTAGAAACACCGGTGAAGGAAATATTTCATAGAAATATTCGGGTACAAGAGAAATCAATTTTGAGGTATTCAAACAGATATAATGGTGAACATTAAAGACTGCCGTTTCTTGACCAGCGAATCATTGGTATGGATTAATTAAATAAGAATTAAATTATTAAAAAAACGAATGTAAAATTTACTGGTCAATTATTTAGTGATCAACATACAAATATACGAAATATTGAAAAACTTCCAAGCGTTAAGGTGTTTCAAATAAATCTTCAATCGTTCAATAGTATATTACGGTGAAAAAAGCTTGTAAAACAACAGGCTGACATGCACTGCTAATCATGAAAGTAAAATGAAGCGCATAGACGTATGAAAGTAAGCGAGAAAATTTAGTTACGGGTATCAAGTAAACAATAAATACATTAAAATTCCACAGTTGTTTATCACGAACCTCGCACATTATCATCGATATGTTCAGGGGATGCAGCCATTCTGGAAAATCGTGTGAAAATAATATCTAATTTGGCGCGCAGTCAAAACTGTAAATATAAACAAAACGACAACCTTGAAACCCAAGTTCATTTTTCACAAAGATGGAAGGTACCTCAAAGGCTATGTCACATCTAGAATTTGTTGCGTCATGAGTTTGAGCATCTAATTATGTAAACTCAACTATACCGATGTTGATTTTACCAATCGATGAAGATTGCTTCTCACTCAATCCAACTAACATCGGTATTTTTTACTGTGGCTTGGAGGAGACTGGCACTTGCATTTGCTCATAGAAGCCCGACTGCTTCATCATTAGACGACCAATTACTGATGGACACATTGGAAGTACTAAGAGGGCAATGCAACGCATTACTAATTGTTGGAGACTTCAATCTCCCGGGCATTGATTGGCGTACTGAAATTTCTTCACCAGTCAGCTGAGTCGCAATATCTAAACTGCTTTCATATCGGAGCCTTTTATCAACATTTCAGGGAACTTACAAGGTTTAGGACGAGACATACTCCGTCAACTTTAGATTTGGTTCTATCGTCTCGTGAAAGAAATATTTAAGGAATCAAATACCTTTCGGCAGTAGGCAAGCGCGACCACGCTGTAATTCTTCTTGACTGGACTTTAGTGCATCCTAGTCCCCAGTAAAGATGTCCCGCAACTTTGGTCGAATGGACATCGTCCAACTAAAAACTCAAGCAATGAATCTAAGTTGGGAACCAGACGAATTTGAACCTAGTGTAGAAATCAGGTGGAATATTATAAAAGGACACCTTTTACAACTACAGGATAGTTTTGCTCCTCTACAACCAGTGAAAGCGTGAGGACAACCCCCCTGGTGGAGCGCGTCTATTCGCAAGGCTTTTAGATGTCGTGACCGTAGCTGGAGGGCTTACAAATTCTGTGGAACTCACAGATCTAGACTGCGAAGGAAACTGCAAATGACAGCTAAAAGGGACTTCGAATCCTGACTTGCCAATAAATCAAAGATTAACTTGAAAGCTTTTTATGGCTATGTTCAGTCCAAGCGATCATCACGAGAAGAAATAGGTACGATAGTGCTGGACGATGGCAATACGGCTTTGACTGCACCGGAAAAAGCCGATGCGTTGCATTCATTCTTCTGCAGTGTTTATCGGCGTGATTCAGGTAACTGTTTAGAAACACGCTAGTGCATAGCACTTCCATTTAGCTCGGTGGAGGTTAATCAGAAAATGGTCACCACAGTTCTGTCACAGCTGGATAAAACTAATTCAGCTGGCCCGACGGTATACATCCGGCTATTCTTCAACCGCTCGCGAATATAGTTAGCCTTGCAATCACAAATCTTTTCTAGGCTATCTTACTCCAAGGTATACTACCGGATGATTGGAAACGAGCGGCGGTAATAGCCATATAAAAAGGGTCCCATTTCGGATGTACGCAACTACAGGCCAGTAAGCCTGACAAACATTCTTTTCAAGTGCTTGGAAATAATCATTGGGCACCAGGTATGTAAACATTTGGTAGCCAATTCCTTACTATCCGATGCCCAGCACGGATTCTGGAATTAAGGTCCTGCCTAACCAATCTTCTAAGCTTTCTTGAAGAAATGACATTGCGGCTCGGTGAAGGGAGAGTAGTCGAAATCTGCTATCTTGAATTTTCAAAAGGCATTTGACTCGGTGAACCATAGATATCTTCTGCACAAACTAAGTATGTGTGGCGTCACAGGTGACCTACATCGATGGTTAGACAGCTTCTTAACTAATCGCACTAACTATGTTAGAACTGCATGTGTGCGCTCGGAGGAATCACTTATTCTCAGTGGAGTGCCTCAAGGCTCGGTGCGTGATCCATTACTTTTTCTTATTTTTGTAAACGACCTGGCAGCGTGCTTGAGTTCACGCCGCATCCTGTTTTCTGATAATGGTGAGATCCTGGGAACCGACAGTAGAGATACGCCTATCTGTGATTTAGAAAAAGTAATCGAGTGTACAAACACCGGGACTTGCCACTAAACTTGGGGAAGAGCTGTCTTCTGACGACTGAGTTAGCGGCTGCTTAGAAAGTGAAGGATCTTGGCATTACTATAACAGGCGATTTTAAATGGGCTACTCAATGTGCCGAAGCTGCAAACAAGGCTCGCAGAGAATTGTTCAGACTTCGCTGAGCGTTATCTTACCGAAAACCTTCAATCTTCATCCCCTTATACAAAGTAGTCGTGCGGCCTCACTTAGAATACTGCGTTCAATAATGGGCACCGTACTTAAAAACGATATAGCATGTCTCAAAAGGGTCCAGCGCCTTGCGACTAGGATGGTTGAGGGTCAGACAGGTAAAACCTATGAGGCTAGACTCAAGGATCTCGGTTTGTTCTCACTAATGAGACGGCGGCTGCGCGGTGAACTGATAGAAGTCTTCAAGATTCTAAAGGGTCTTACGGGTGATATTATTAATGGAATCCTTAAACTTTTTCCTAAAGCAGCTACAAGGGGTAATTCTATGAAACTTCTCAAGAGTATGCCCAGGTTGCTGGCACATGAGTACTTTTTCAGCAACCGTATGCTAAACTCCTGGAACGAGCTCCTAGATTGTATAGTTAGCCTCCTAATTGTGTTGAGCTTCAAAAAGGAATTAGACGTTAAATGGTCTATCCTATCCGCACATTGCCTAATGAAAAACGTTTAAAAATCAAAGAACGTATTTTTACAATTTTATCATATCTGTCTAGGCCTGGGCAACCTGACAGCAAATTAGCCAACATGCAATCTATGGCTGTGTTTCACTTTGCCTCGACTAGGCTAGTGATTTCATACACCATACATTGTTCACGCATATTATTGCATTGTTTCCCGATTAGCTGACCACTCACCGTGCTGGTGAAGAGAAACCCTACCTTACTTTCCAGATATTCGGAAACGAGCACGTGTTAAAAGTACGAACTGTATTCTCGATATCGAAGTGCCGGGTGCTCGAGCGCATACCATCGAAAGAAATCTGGGCGCGTGACTGGCTTTTAGCAACCTTCAGCCCTGTGCAACTTTAACTTGAACTTGAAACATTCTCTTTCATTTCGGTAAGAGTTCAGATATGCAGTTCATTTCATTTCAGTGCAGCTTGCACATGACAGTAAGTGGCTAACGGTCTAATCAAGCGTCCCGAATCGCTTTTGATGGACAGCTGCAAAGAAGCACCCACCATTGGCAAAGAGTTTTTTTGTTTCTTCGTTTGAAGCGATGCCATGTATTTATCCAGACTGTATCCAGTGAGCATTTTCTTATAGCCGGTGATGGATAGAGAAATATCAGTTCCTGTTCAGAAGCACAATAGAAGGTCAGCGAAAACTAAATCGTGTAAAAAAACAGAATTACGAAACAATGTTTAGGTAAATACTTCAAAGAGGGCACAAAACACTTGTGTTTCGCTTCTAACAAACAATTTCGAATGCCATCATGGCATTTTTGAGGTCAATAACTTAGCAGGTAAGATGATATTGTATTATAGATTACTGAGCCTGGAAGCAACCAGCCGATGGTTTATTTATTTCAGATCTAATGTCATTTTGAAGGTTTATGTGTTCAAATATTAAGTGATTCTATCTGAAATCAAATCCCGTATTAACAATTTGTTCGAAAACAGGAATTTCTCTAATTCGGGACCTCTGCTATGCTCGTTATGTAACAGTATTAGGCGCAATGGAATTTAAACTACGTAACTGACTTAGCACCAAAACACATTTAACGTTACTTATGTATTTTGCAGTAACTTTTAATTTGATTTGAAGAACATGGTAGTGTATTGCCAGTCTCCTTGAAATCAGCCAAAATTATTCTATAAATTTCAAACTTTAAATGAATGACTGTGATTGTATCTTAACACCAGAATCGTTAAACTAGCGTAGAATTAATATATAATACTTTGACAGATTTATTACGTGGGAAAAAAGTGAATTCAAAAAGAATGACGAAGCCATCGAATTATTCGCGCAACTCAAATCTGCTCTATACAAAGTTACTTCACTGACTTATCTATCAACGAACCCCAATGCCTAGTGGTCTCTCGCTACAGACGCATCACAAGAAGCAGTCGGCGCAGTTCTTCAACAAGGAGAAGACAATATCTTATATATGTATGTGTATTGCACTGGCCCAGCCGTGGGTTCGATAAAACACAACCGAACTCGAAATCGTGTATTGACCGAATGAATGAATAAATATCACAATGTTTGTACACTGAACAATAATCATACTATGCACTTATGATCGATCGTGATTGATGATTGATCGATAGTTCGTTACGCATCTATACAAAACCCCCCCTTTTTAAAAAAATGAACACATGGGACGATTGTTAAGCAAGTGATCTCTCGCCGGATTCTGGTTTAATAAACTGAAGGCTTGAAGTAACGCGTTGCTGGGTGGTTGATAAGGCCTCTAAGTAGAACTTCTGTTTTACTAGGGATTTCTCGTGGAAATATGTTTGATGGTCGTTTCGTGTACTTAGAATTTCTATATCGTCGAGTAAGATGTAAGCGTAAGCGGTAAGCGTAACTCGGAACAACGGTTTCCACACTATTGATTACATGTTTCTGGTTGAACTGTTCTACATCCCCTTTCTGTCGAAATTCAGACATGACATCGCGGTGTCTGTTTCGTCGTATTCTGTTACCAGTTAATTCTCTATTGATTCTTCTGCTGTATTGAACTGCATCTGCCGCTGAGTTTGAATGCAGTGCGTGTTTTGCTCTCATTTCTGATTCTGGTTTACACATCACCACACTCTGACTTTTTCTAGCTTTCTGTCGGGGTCGGACTGCAGCTCTGATTCAAATCCAGTTTGTAACTCATTATTCCCGAAGGACTGGAACTCAACTTCAGAAGTAGCATTTACTGTGTGCCTTCCCAATTTTAACGATTCTAATTCAACTTCATTTTCTGGATACGACTGAATTTCTTCGAAGTTTTTCGCTGAAGTTTTGACTGATTCTTCTAAACTTGAACTGTTTACTTAATGAACTGCAACCTTCTCTAAGAACTTCAGCTGAATGTTTAATAATTCTTGTAGGGGATCCAGCAGTACTGATATTCTTTGCAGTAGACACTCACTTGATTGTCCCGAACATGGGCTGTTGATTGTCTGGAATGACATTCGTTGTATTAATTCTCCAAACATCTGCTTCTGTTGATTAAGCACTCCTCGTACAAATTCCATTGGCACTGACATTGTTCCGCACCCCATCGCCAATTGTTATATCTGTAGGGGTATTGCACTGGCCCAGCCGTGGGTTCGACAAAACACAACCGAACTCGAAATCGTGTATTGACCGAACGAATGAATGAATATCACAATGTTTGTACACTGAACAATAATCACAATATGCACTTATGATCGATCGTGATTGATGATTGATCGATAGTTCGTTACGCATCTATACAACACAATATCACCAAGCCACCAGCTTTCTGTTCTCGTCGTGTTCAACCAGCTTAAACTCGATACAGTACGTTCGGTCGTGAGTTACTGGCTATCTATTATGCGATACGACATTTCAGACATTTGCTTAAAACCGTGATTTTACAGTATGGACCAATCACAAGCCCTGAACGTTTGCTCTTGATGCACCATTTGATCGATATTCGCTTCGAGAAATACGTCAGCTGAATTATATCTCACAATTCACGAGCGACAGCCGATATCTTTCAAACACAGTTGCGGATACTTCTCTTGGATTCAGTAAAGTGCTATCGACCTGCCTGGAATCGACTTTGAATATTTAGCACGTTCGCAACAAAAATGACATTTTAATGATTCAATACATTATTTCCATACCCGGGTAAAATCCGTCGTATTCCGATATCTAATTCCAATTCTTATCTGGTTTGCGACATGTCTACTGGTAGAGCCCATCTAGTTGTCACATCAGATCAAATCACATCCCGGAGTAAAATCTACTCGAAAGCTCCTTAGCTCTCGTTATCTTTGGTCTGACATGCATAAAGACATCCAACTTCGGACAGAGTTGCTTCCGATGTCAACAGAGCAAAACCTAACGTCACAACATCAGTTCTCCTGCAATATTTCCACCTGTTACTGAGCGTTTTTAGCACGTTCACTTGGATCTTGTTGGTCCATTATCGGTCTATTACGGTTGCTCCTATATATTGACCTGCGTCGACCGTTTTACCCACTGGCCATTTGCTGTAGCCATACCAGACATCCATTCAGATACGGGTTACGAAAGCTTTCGTTCAACATTGGATCAGCAACTTTAGTGTTCTGAACACTATTACCACTGACAGTGGTTCACATTTTCAGTCAACACTTTCTGGGAATTTAATAGAACACTCGGTAGGAAGCACATACGGACTAAAGCTTACCCTCTTTCTTCAAATGGCTTTGTCGAGAGATTGAACCGGCTAGTCAATGTCGCAATCATGAAAAATTCAAAATGTTGGGCTGAGTCATTGCCCTTTGTGCTTCTTGATATTCGTACCATCGTGAAAATGAATTGGTTGCCCAGCTTCAGAGATGGTGTACGGGAGTACACTCTAACTACCGGGCGAATTCCTGACATCTTCGATTCACCATTAGATCATACAGTTCCACAATATATCAGTCGCCTTCGCAGTTTCATGAAATCATTACGAGCTATACCAAGTCGCTAACACGCTTAACCGTACTATATTCCAGCAGACCTGTCTACCCACGGCTTCGTGTTTGCGCGTTTGGATTATGTACTCAGCGCCTCTTCGAGAGAATTAAAATCACATCTGGCTTAATTCATTACCGTAGAAAACATACGTGATATTCTTAACATAAACGTTCTATCGATTGATTTATAAAATAATGACAGTCCTGGGTATAGATATTGAATTACTTTTCATAACTTTCGGAAAAACATTCTTTCGCTTTTGATTATTTACTTCGCAGCATCACTTCTAATCCACACCCAAATAAAACTGGCCTGCAAGAGACCCAACCTAATGTAATCAATTCCCTTCGCCTAGCGGACAAGAAAAAGGTTCATATTTAGGATAGATTATTCTATTCCGAACAATCAAAAAGGAAAAGGTTTGGAAATGTAACAACACAGAACTTCACGCATCCTCGATGAACATTATCCTTTAAACTTAAGTGCGGTGGGGAACATTCATCGACTTTTTCCGTTCTCGCAATGCCAGTGTTTTTTAGAATAATATCAGATCACGTACTGATTATCTGAATGTAATTTGTAAATATTGTTACCTTTATATTTATTGAGCGTAATATTTCCGCAGCAGAAATGCATTTGAAAAATGTTTTGCAATTGTACATTCTACAAAGTTATACATGAAAGACACTTTTACATAGGGTTCGTTCAACAAACCCCAATGTTCGAACACAGAATCACATGGTAATTCTTGGTCAAGCACTCAAGGCGCTTATGGATGACCGAAGTATTGTGTTTCTCACATTTGCAAGGGGTGTGAGTGTCATTTAAATAAATCGATAATCTACATGAAACTTCTAGCTGAGTGCCCGTGGTCATTCACCTAATCTTGTTGAGTAACAAAACAAACTTGAGCTTGGCCTCTTGCTTACAATGTCTGCTAAAAGTAGATCACGTTGCGTTATTACATTTTATCACTGTCCGTGCTGCAAAATAGATTGATCCTCTCGAATCGCACTATTTCGTAATTTGGAACGCTGTTAGCAAGTACTCAGAACTCAGAAAGTTTATGGTAGGAAAAGTAGTAAGCTTAACAATGACCATAGGATGACGAGGTATAGGGAGTCAAAATATCTGATCTCTCAAAATCAATAGCGACATTCACATATCGCATGATTCGTCATCGAGTTTAAAAGCGAAAACCGCAACAGATTTCGAGAGTGTGATTTCTGTAGGCAAAAAATTCCAAATGAAGCAAATACTTACGGAGAAAAATTTTTGACGAATATCTAATCGACAATGCGGAATGCTTGACGTTATTTGAATGTATTCGTGTTGAAGTAAGTTTTTAGGGTAAGCAATGTTCCGAATGCCAACTGAAGATCACTCTGTATTCGTCGTTCAGTAAAATGGTGCAGATTTAGTTTTAACATTCGCTCATTGAAAGGCAAATTTCTGTCGCACGATGATAAATCTAATCAAGTAGCTTGAAATACTTCCTCAGCCGTGGTGCCCAGGCTTGAATGAAATATTTCATAACAGGACCTACATACGTATTTATTCATCTGATTGATCTTTCAAGCATCAAAATCCAGAATATCCTTTTTAGAAGACTCAAGATACGGCCTGATTCATTGTAAACTGTCCGGCAATGATGTTCAGGCTTAATGGTTAAATGACACCTAGATACCGGGCTCTTTTTCTGCGGTGGTCCAGACGAGATCTTGCGTGCCAATCCGATATGTGTGGTGCAGAGATTTTCCAAGCCGCAGCATTTAACATTTCGCAGGGCTAAATGATAAATAAATTTACTAGGACCAACGAAATAAGGTGCGCATATCCCGTTGTAATGCCATACAGTCATTAACAGACCTGACACGTTTCCATATTTTTATATCGTCGGCAAACAGTATCAATTCACATCCAATATCCTCTACTATATCTTTTATGTACACCGAGAATAGAAGGGGTCCAAGCACCGAGCCACTGGTGACGTATATTATTTTAGAGCATGTACTGCCAACGCTAACTTGGACGTGTCTATTAGTAAAATAGTCCATTGCCCAATTTGGCAACATTCCTGTTATTTTATTAAAATGTCATGGTGTGCTCTGTCGAATGTTTTAGAAATATCGATGTGGCAAGCATATACAGTCTCACATTCTTCTAGTGCCTCGGTCCAATCACCAGGCAAAGATATCTTAGAAAACCGTGTTGTGCTGCGGTCACAATAATTTAATTTTAAAAATGTTTTGTCATGAGTGCAGTCACCATGAGATCCATTAATCCAGAGATAACCGGAAGTAGCGAAACCGGTCTATAGTTTGCTGTGTCTGAACGGCTACCGCCTTTGCAATTAAGAGTTATCATCGTAATAAGCTTGTGATGTACATCCATGTTCGATATCACCCAAAGTTTGCCAACAATAATGCACGGATGAAAATATCAATAATTATTATTCAATTTATTTTTAATTTTAATTTTTATTTATCTTTCAATTGTAACCACTTTTGTTTGTACCGCCTTTACATCCGGTAATCTTGTATGAGCACATTCATTCTCCCTATATTAACAAACAATGTAGTTTGTTTCATTAAATACCAAGCAAGCGCTTTTCTGGGTCACATATTAAAATGTTTCTCTTGATTGAAACTGTAATATGATTAGCTCTCAGCCATTAACTACAACTTAGCAATACATGTAGGACTCTACAGATTTTATCTGTAGATCGGACGACATACCGGTTTTTATGGCTGCCAACAAGGCACCATCTCGCCTAGTAACCATGGAGACTTCATGTTCTTAACAGACTTCTCCTACACGTTTTGAACATTTTTCTAGAATATCGCTGACAGAAATATAGCTGGAAATAGATAACAACACGAATGCGAAGCAAACATCTAAAACGAATAACTGTACTAAACTTTCCTTCCACGTACTTAATAATTTACCATAAAGTAAATCCGAACTAGCCTACCTGTCCAAGAAATTACTTTAATCTTGAAGGATCACCATTATATTTGGCTACGAGAAAATCAGCGGACAATTACACAACTTGTGACTTTATCTTAGTATGTTATCATTAGAATATGGGGAGTTGTCTCAATTCCGGACACTCGTAACTTTAAAGAATTCCTTTATTATTCATAAATTATTCATATTTTCTGCGAATAAAAATGCTAAGCTTCAAAAGACCCAAAATATTTATCTCGGGTTGAATGGTAAAAATGAACAAAAAATTGTTGAGAGATCATTATCAAACGCAAAATCATACTTGTACATGTGGGCATCCAGTAATTGTCAAAAGCGCTCCAAAATAGTTTCGTGCCCACAGAAAATGTGTATTCGCAGCATCTTAATCCATTGTGGTGTCAATAGAGTTTAAATAAGTCACAGTGCTGCTGTAAGTTATGAGAAAGATGTAACGACTGTCTACAAGGATGGATTGTTTAATTAAGTTCTCTCCAAATGAAAATTTGTGCTCATTGTTGTTGTCTGCATTGTCTGCCGGATGGAGTTTTAGAATTCAAAGTAGCTTTTGTATGAACGATGAGAAAGTCTAAGGATGAGCTTTGTCGATGTGTGCTGTGCAGTTTGAAATAGATGAAAATTCTTCTTCAACTGGGTAAACTATGCTTGCATGGCATATTCGATATTAAGCCGAATTTGGGTTGAAATCAGTTTGAAAATATTTTTGACGGCAAATGAATAAAAGATCTTTTCTGAGGTGACCCAGGTCGCTTTCTGAATTATTGGAGTTAGTCAACATCACAGTGTCCTTTTATGTGCAATTTACAATTTTTAAAGCTACATACTTTTCTAGAAACATTAAGTGTGGTTCGCAGTGCTTGGATAAATTTTATTGGTCACATATTTAGCGTCAGTCAGATGAAATTCTCCCACTTAACAGCGTTCCGTAGCAATGAAAGAATGGCATTAAAAAGTCTGAAGACTTCACTGCACTGCACATGGTATACAAAAAGGCGTCACGATTCTTGGCGTTATTGAAACGAATTTTCAGCAGATTCACGAATTAGTCGGTGCCCCGTATCATGAACACCTATCTGAGACCAGCGATGAAGTACGCTGTTCAGGCTTGGTCACCCTGGATTTAGAAAGACATCAATCTTCTGCAGCGTATTTACCGCCGAACCACAAAGCTTGTATCCGGACTAGCTGCTAAACCACATGAAGAACGTTTGAGGAGTCTCAATCCTTTCGACTTTCGCTTTTGCCGACTAAGACGTGACCTTATACTGATGTACAAAATTATGCACATCCCTAACCATCCCTTGTTCAAACTTTTCACACGCTCGCCACCCAGTGCCAGTCGGAAACATGAACGTACAGTGCTTATTCCCACTTCAAGACTGTACTGGCGAAGATATTCGTATGCTCTTGGTGTAAGTTTAACATGGAACACCCTCCCCTCCATTGTTACACACTCAGCCAACCTGGATATTTTTAAAGCTAATTTGGACAAATACTTGAGAGAAAACCCACATTTTGATGCGATTTACACTACATAAGTTTCCCTGTTCTTCTTTTTATTGTACATACCTTGTAACTTCATCATATGGTTATTGATAAGCTAAATGCTTTTTAGACCATTACAACTTTGAATCACTTTGAATCATGAGGAGCCGCAAAATTCTATAAACACAGAAAGACTTTGAGCGTAATCAGCACCAATATTACTGAGTCAGAATTCAAGCTCCTTCAAGCAAATAAAAATGGCTTTGAAAATTGGTTTAGTAATTACAATTGAATTGGCTTAGATGCTATACACCCAGCGTCAGTAACTCGGCTTGCTCGTCACCCGAGTCCCCCGAACCAAGACAAAATACGTTTGCTTAGGATCACTTTCGTAAACAAAAAGAACATGGAAAATGTCATTCTGAATTCGTATTTGCACCGAGCACAAAGTGACTCACACCACGGTGTATATACTGACGTACCTTGGTGTGGAAGACAACGAACACCTATTGGTCGGGATCTAGAAGCATCAAGGAGTATTATTTTGCTCGACGGTCCAGAAAATACAGGGGCCAAAACTTTTCATGAAAGAAAAGAGCACGATCGTAAACAGTGGACATGTATTACCGAGACTATGAGTTTCAAATATCTTGTTCGACGAACTATCATGAAAAAGCCTCAAATCCACTTAAGGTTACATTTTTGTCAAGTAGCATGCTGTCCGATCCGAACTAAAACTGTAGAGAAACAAATTACATGAAAACGTTAGATTGTGCAATTCGAGAGCCAGTGCTGAGGTCAAATTGCAGCTTTTCATTGCAAAATTCTCCGAGACTGACACAAAATCACCAGCGAAAATACATCAATTTGTTTCAAAAAACGTATAATCTTACTGACTCATTGTTGCATACTAGAAGCTCACTGAAATGTCTCAATACGAATGTCCAAATTTTGTTCAATAAATTGGCTGAACATACTGAGCTGTAAAAACGATACTCATCCAACCTCGTCGCTGTTACTGAAAGCGCCTTCAATCCTAAATGACTGAAAGCGAAATGTTGATCCTTAACATGATACTGTTACGAACGATCGCCAACGAAAAGGTGGTGGTTTGGCTCTATACTGTCACGAACGTCTTCAGCGCATGAAGATTCATGATCCCATTCTTGAATCAGAAGATATCCTCTGGTTTAGCCTAACACATGAGCCAGAGGAAGACTTCATCATTTGCATAATCTATCGCCCTCCGGTCTCGAAATTTGATCAAAACGACAGGTTATTGGAAGCTGTACAATATGCAGGAGAGATGCAAAGCTCCTAATTACTGGTAATTGAAGACTTTAACCTTCCTCATCTTTTTGCCAGATCAGATCATCCTATACACACACTTGATCACAAATTCCGTGAGCTGATCGATATGCCTCTACTGTAAAATCATGTGTCCAATTTTACTCACAAGAGGATCAGAGTTGCCTTCCGATTTAAATTTAATCCTTACGACGAAAGTTAAGCGTTTTGACTGCATTGACCCCTCGTTTGGATTGATCATCTTGTGTTAGACTTCGAATATGTATGCAGCAATGTTTTCGTGAATCTCGCACATGCTTGACAATCCTTATAACGGTGTCAAACGACTGAACCAAAGTAGGTGATGAAAAAGATTGCATCCACGCTTGCTATCTGGATATACCTTAAGCTTTCCATCGAGTTGATCACCTTCGACTACTAAAATAACTAAGACATATAGTTATCAGCGGACAGCTACTCGTATACCTTAAATGTTACCTCACTAGGTGCAAGGCGATCGTTCAAATCAACCGAGTACATTCACTGGTCATTGATGCGTACATAAAGGTTCATGCATGCAAGGCTCTCATGCAAAGTGATTCTCTTTGCTGATGATATTAAACTTTGTACACGGATAATATCAACTTCGGACTGCGTACAGCTGCAAAGTGATTTAGATGCTCTCTATGAATGGTCGGTACGAAATGAGCTGCTATTCAAGTTCCAAAAATACAAGGTATTACAATCCAGTACCAATATCACTTTGGGTAGATGATTTTAAGATGGACCGAGTCAGAAAGAGATCTTGGAATCTGGGCATGCGGCAGCCTAAAGAACAGTCTGCATACTGATGTTATATACGAGCGTGCTTCCAAGCTCCTAGGTATGGTGAGACGGATTTTCAGAACCGTCTCACCCGGAACGTTGTCCACCATCTCAAAAGCCTACTTAATTCAATATATGGAGCGTGCATCACAAGCTTGAACTCCGTGGTTAAAAAACTTATACTATTGCTCGATAAATTATACGATGGTGCAACTATACTCGTAAGTGATTTCAGGAAACCTAGGTACGAGGAACGATTTCATAAACTGAGACTCCACACTCTCTTCAAAGAAGCCTTCGGAGTGATATGATACAAACACACAAAATAATAAATACCCCACATCATCCTTTAAAACATTTACTCAAATACTGTGAGTTACAACATAGACGCAGCCACTCATCAAAACTAAAATTTCTTTAATCCCGTATCAGCTGTCGCCGATATTTTTATTCCGTACGTGTCTGTTCCCTTTTGAATGCCCTCCCAGAAACTATTGTTAAACCTCCCAGCGTTTAAACATTCATTCGAAATTCGGACACGTATTTGTTGCATAACGATTTAACGACACGTGTGTATTGACTCATGATAACGTAAACAATGCAACTTTGATTTCGCTTTTTACGTTTGCACAAACAAGAAACATTTATTTATATGTTAAACCCCATAGTCATAGCTTCAGACCAGCAAAAATAATTGTTACCAATTTATTATGTTCCTCACATTCCATGCACATACGCTTCACTTGCTATTTTCAAATTAGTACCATAACTCGAGGCAATCTGGTGGCTGAGTATTTCGAGTTTTCTTCGTAAGTTTCGCGGTTCGATGCACAGTCAACGTTGAGTTCATTGGAGGACCATTTAATTAACACAAACTTTTCACATGCTTAGGCGTGAAATAGGTTGGCGTCAATCGTCATTAAAAACACCTGCGATTGACTAGCACCTTGCTCTCTGGAACGAATGATACACTTCAGTGCTTTGCTTATATGAAACAGGATAGAATCATCGGTCATATGGGCTTCAGTGTTTTGACAAGTTACAGGAATAATGATCACGCTGATCACCGAATATTCTTGAGACATAATAACCTGGTATCTATGGGTGTTTTCGCGAATGTCCCAAACGATAACTACTTGCCCCAAATTACGATTGGGTGCTAAAGGAAATATGAACATATATAATCGGCCAAGAATTATTGAACTTCACCGTCAATCACAAATAGTCAGTAAATATCCACCACGATAATTCCCTTTACCCGAAATTTATTTCGATTGAAATTAAGTTATAGCTAACGCTTAAACTTATGAGAAATGTTCAAAAACCGAAGGCGTCCCATGTCATAATATAGCGTTTTATCATTCAGTTAAACGTCAAGATATAAAAGTAAAATAATACGCTTTTCGTTTTGTAAACTAAAATTCCTCCCTATAATTAATTCTGTCCTCCCAAATGTTTTATTCATGATTCCGTATTCAGAATGTTGATGTATGTTATTTCAAATGCACTGATTTCCTCAATGTCTATTCAAACCCTTCTGAAATTTATTTTATTTATTATCCTGTCAAGTTCGAGAGAAAATACTTTTGAATGGCAGAGTTATGTTTGCATTATTCAAAATAAAATGCCAAATGAAACTTCGTAACACATAATTGGGTTGTTGAATCATCTGTGTTCGCTAGGCTGTCATTATAGAAGTAGGACATTTCATCATCAACCTAGATGACATAGTTAGCATAACTTTTTGCGAAGTGATCGTAATCGCCCCATTCGGTTTTTCTTCTCGTCAGTGGTTGCTCTCAAGGTCACACGGCTGAATATTAGCTTCCTCATTCTAATTGAACGTGTTGATTTAATGACTTCACCGTGGAGTCCCACGCTTCGAGGAATTCTCTAATATTGCGTACGCGTCCCCTGACAATGACTTCGGCTGTACCCCAGTTGAACTGGTGTCCATCCTGTTGAGCTTGAATTAATGGAAGGAATTTGTAATTGTGCATCCTCACTGCCAATTGGTGTTCATTCAGTCGTGTACTCAATATTCTTTCAGTTTGTTCCACTTTATTCATCTCACTTTTTATGCATCGGATGTTTCAGAACACCTATATTTTGTCTTCCTCTTTGAGTCCATCTTTTACTGTGCACAACGTTTTGCGCAGTGTTCGCGTATGTCGATAGGAAAAGTTTATCCCAAGTGGCCGAAGTATTCATGCAGCAATATTTAAAACCTTTTTCAGAACAGTATTGGACCGAGTACTTAACCTTGCGGGACACCGCTCATTGATTCAATAGTTAAGGAAATTTCGCTATAAATGCTGACTTTCGCTTTGGGCTCAGACAGTTAACTTACGGGCAATGTTAGTAGGCTTCCAGTGTCGTCAACATCTTGCAGCTTCTGAATTAGTGGGGAGTGATCAACTCGATCGAAAGTTTCAGATATATCTACCATGCACCGAATTCCATTAGTCTAGTGCTAGAATCCAATCGTTTAAAGTCGTGAGCAAGTTAGACAAGCATAAGCGTATTTTCTAAATCCGTGTTGTATCCTAGAAAGAATTTCATGGTTCTTGAGGTACATGATAAGACTTTCACACACTACGCATTTCAATACTTTTGAAGCCGCTGAAAAAAGCGTCATAGGGCGGTAATTAGTCAGATCTGAACGACTGCCACCTTTGTAGATTGGCGTAATAACTCCGGTTTTCCAGTCAGCTGGTACGATTCCCGTTTTAGTGTGTGTTTAAATAAATCAAATAGTGGGCCAAAAAGTTCAAGCTCACATGACTTTAGAATAGCTGGCGGTATTCCGTCTTCCCCCGAGGATTTGTTGACGTTTGGCCTGCGTAGAAGCTTTCGCGAAAATGTAGGATTCACGTCGAGATCACTTAAGCTTTCCACCTCTATTGAACGTTGCAAAGGTGATTTTGCACGGTAAATCCTTTGGACAAAGACTTCGGATAAAATGTTGCTAGGGCGTCAGCTGTATCCCTGACATTATTGTCTATCTGTCCGCTGTCTGAATAGGAAAAACATTCAGGTTTAACCTTAGTCGCGTTGTTTACAATCGTATAGAGTAACTTAGAATGTCTTTACACCTGTTCTATCAGCATCCAACAGTGATATTACGTCTTCACGAATTAAGGACGTCACCTTGTTTCGGACATTTCGAAAATGTTCCCAAGATAAGTCTGTTCGAGTGATCCTGGGCCGAATTTTGAATGGATATCCATATTTGAGTGCGGCTGCGAAAAAATGTTCTAGCTTTGCTTATCAGAGTATAAACTGAGTTTTCGTCTATTTTCATACTGATGTATCTTGAAAGGCTGCAACAGTGAGTTTCTCTCTTCTAGCTTCTTGAGTGCATCGCGAAGACCAAAGTAATCGACACTTCTGATGAGTTTGACGTTATTGGATGCCCACTTGGCGCTGTACACGAATTCGAAGAACAACACGAGGTGGTCACTTAGCCGCAGAGTACAATGATACTGCACTGAATAGATTGCTGTTGCTTTCGATATGAGAATCAAATCTAGGATTGAAGATTCGTCTGGGCCCCTTTGTCAAGTAAAGAAATCTACGTGGCTGTAAATGAGAATGATATTAATCACCTCGCAAAATTTGTACTCAATGTTTTGCTACTGGTGAAATCGTTTGGTGTAAAGCTACATCATTTTGTATCATCCAGCCCAAATTGTGTATCAGAAACCATTGTGCAGTGAAGACGGTCGTGGTAATACACATCTACTCCACCACATGTTCTTGAGCTCCGAAGCAGGATCATGTTGGGAATTGCCAGCTCGAAATCAATTATCTAATCATAGAACCACGTCACGGTTACAGCGATAATGTCAGCAGAAAACTTATTGCTGAAATGAGTTAATTTAGCTATTTAATTCCGCAAACACTGCGCATTTGTGTATAAACAGTTAATACTAGTTTTGTTATGTAGCGATGAAATGGTAATAATGTCTATTGGTCCGACCCCTGAGAGCCGAAACCTGTGGTTTTTTGAACCGTCTTCTCAGTTTGACTTTTCGGTGTCTTTGCACGGCAATGATTCAGCTTGTGTTTCTGAGACTGCATTGAATGTACTTAGACTCACGTCACTAGGGCTATTTTCCTGTGCAGTCGCCAAGTATGTCTGACGAAGTCTATCATTACACTGGTTAAGTAAGTGAGTTTCACATTTGTAATTTGATGACCGGGGTATCCTGAAGGTACAACAACACTTTTCCGCGCTCCTATCGATTCTGCTATGTAAAGCCACTGTTTGTAGTCGTGCTGTTTTGTTTAATAGCCTCAGTCGTATTTGCAGCCTCTGGAAAGCCAAGAAAGATGAGACTGCGCTCGTTGCTATTCTTAAGAACATCAAGTCGTCCTTTTTGTTCCCACCGGGGAATGTCAACGTAGATTCGAGTATTGCACTCGGGAAACTCAAGTAGCAAGTGAGAATATAAAAGAACAGTTTCCATATACTTCTCATTGTTTAGTGTGATTTTCAGTAGAAGTGGTTCATCGAAATGTGGAAAGCTTTGGTGACGAATCAAACGTGTAACTGCTGTAGGTACTGATGTTGGACCATTGTTCTAGGTCGTGTCGCTTGTCCATTCGCAAAACGTGTCTCGCCGGGTACCTGTATGTTGGTACAGATTACACTAAGATTTTTCTGAGGTATTTTGAGCTGTGAACGTTGTATTTAAATCATGATGATCATGATGATTTCAACTGAACCTTCAGATGAGCGGGCGGCTTGGTCTTGGTAGCCATTTTAATGTCAGAGGAGTTTAAGTCAGAAATGCCGTTCACGGTCGGTTTTATAAGGGTTGAGTCTTGATGAGCGCTCTGCAAGACACTCCAGAAGATTTATAACAGCTATAATATTTGACTCGTGCTTGTTCCGTGGCATGTGCAACAAGCTTGGATAGGACCACCTTCTGAGTAAATTAGATCTATATATCTTACAATTATTTGCGAATTCGAGGATAAATCTTCATTTGCAAATTGAAAATTAGCTTTCATGTGTAGACTAAGTAAAGTCCCACAATCAGTGCAATGCAGTACAGGTAACAGTCTGGAATATTTTTGCAACATCCGAATAACAGCGCGATGGATAATTTTTGTTTTAAAGTTAGATATCTATTAATAATTAGTATATGACGTTCGAAAAGCAGAACGGAAGCACGGTTGTTGCCGCTAATCAGATATGCGTATCATTAACTTAAAATTTGAACGCTGCTAAACATAAAAATTTGCGGATTCGACGATAAAACCTCATTTGCAATTTGAAATTTAGCTTTCATGTGGGGACTAAGGTAAGTCCTACAATCGGTGCAAAGCTGCGCCGGTAACTGTACTACTACTACTACTACTACTACTACTACTACTACTACTACTACTACTACTACTACTACTACTACTACTACTACTACTACTACTACTACTACTACTACTAGTACTACGACTACTACTACTACGACTACTACTACTACGACTACTACTACTACTACTACTACTACTACCACTACTACTACTACTACTACTACGACTACTACTACTACTACTACTACTACTACTACGACTACTACTACTACGACTACTACTACTACTACTACTACTACTACTACTACTACTACTACTACTACTACTACTACTACTACTACTACTACTACTACTACTACTATTACTATTACTACTACTATTACTACTACTACTTCTACTACTAGTACTACTACTACTACTACTTATTAATAAATATCTTATAATCAGCCTAGAAGTGGTTTTTAGCCGTTTTTAACTAAATAGCTACTCATTGCTACTCATTTTTAACCCTTTGTCTACGGGAATTGGTTTACGTATTTCATGATATTTTTGTGTTATTCTGCTCAATTATGGCATAAAAAACATATGATTAATTTTTATTGATCAGATGCCAGACGCTGCCTGGCAAGTGCACTCCGATGGTGACTGAAGGTACCGACGGGAGCTACTGAGCAATAGACTGCTTGTTTGAGGTGGTAACTAGAGTTACCGTCAGTAGACAAAGTATTTATTGTTAAACATTGGATTTCAATTTTACCAAAAAATGATGTATTATATTAATGTTTTACATATAATTTTGTTTTTACCTGTTTGATGCCATTGACCGAAAGTAGTAAGATTAGGTACAGCGCATTTTGATAGTAGTATATGAATCTTGAAAGCGAGTATAAGCGGCAACTAGAATGCCCAGGAGTTCGGCCTTCTATACTTTGTATGAATTCTAAAAGCGTAGAAATCATTGGAAAAATGCACATTCAATTGTTTCTCAGAATAATCTCCAACATTGTATTCAGGAAATAATCTACAGAAAGTATTCTTTCACAAGAGAGATCACATTGTGCTTCAAGCTATCGCTAAGAAAAAGGCACATACGAAAAGATGTACTAGAGATGATTTCCGATTGGTAAAATAATGAAATCACATGGTTAATTTTTTGCGTGTAAACCTATAATCACAAATAAAACCGAGTTGATTTAACATATGCACAATCAATGATGTCAAAAAATATCAACAGAAATTTCTTACAGTCGCAATCCTGCAGCAAGCAAGAATAGTTCAAGTAAAAGATTTGCAATATCATTTTAAATTCAAAACACGGTATTGAACTTTTCACATTAATGCCGGTGAATTTGAAAACATCAACCCATGTACTTCTCTTTCGGTTATTTCTCATGTAGCAGTCACGAAAATGTTTGCAATAGGATAATGAAAGAACTTTCCGAACACGTACAAATCTCATAAGCTCTTATTTAAGAATTGTCATTGGTTACTCACGAAATGAATGGCCGATGGAAAACTCCTTTCTATTGGTTAATATATGATAAGTCCACTTACATATGTTAATTCTTCACAATATCGTAGGGGATCAGCTAATGCATTAGCGATGTGGTGACGCCAGTATTACTCATATTAGTGAAATGTCAGATAACCCATCGCTACACGAAAAGGGAAATTTACAATTAACTTATGCTAATGCTGCAAATGATCATCTACTTGCACAATCATTAATTGAAATCTCCCCAGTCAGGAAGGAACTGCATGGCATTCAGAAAGGTCATTCCGACACAGAAGTTGTCGAGAAAAATGGTAACCGTTCAACGCATGGAAAACAGAAGTGAGCAATTAAATTGTCTTTTCATGTACTACCACATGCATACGAAAAAAATTCATTCAGCCTGTTGTTTTTCAAATGAAAAATAAATATTGAATAATAGATTATGTTCGATTCGTTTTATTCTAGAAAGTGACTTACTTAACTCCATAGCTTGATTAATTGCCGTGCTTAATCATCTCACGAATGAAATACAAAACAAACAACTTAAAATTTGCCAACAGCCTAATTGTTCGGCTCACTGTAAGTCATAATTTATACGCTAATAATACTCCTTTATCTATTACAAGATAGTTTTCCATTCATTTCGGATCATCTCCGTTAAAACAAACGATAACTATAAATTTCACATTTCATATAAACTCATTTATTTCAAATGTAGTTGATTACAACTGCCAGAATCTGTGATAATCTTAATTCAGGAAATGATTTCTGATATCCAATGCCACGATAAATTAGAAATTTAGTTCAGTGCATTAAACAGAATTAAAATTGATTTTCTCAATAATTTCCTTGAGTCTGTATTGTTATTGTTGAAAGAAACAGGCCAATGAGTTCAATTTTACATCTTTAAATATCTATAAAATACTGTGTTGACAACCCTTATTGTTTGATTACCATGTTATATCTGACCAGAGGTTTTGATTCCTTCTACTGTCACTGGGAAACTTGTGTGATCCCCATTCTCTGAGAAACAATGACAGACGCTCGACTGTCCAGTGTCAAGCGCTTCTAAACACAATTATTTTGTTAACAGAATGCAAACTGCAAACAGCAATTTCAGTCGTTTTAAATCCTAACCTTAAATAACTTCAAAGTTTTCGCTAATTTTACGACAACCCACCTGTTTCAATACTTGTGTTTTACTTCAACACTACCATTATTTATTTGGTTTTATAGAAATCGAAATAAACTAGATGTCTATGCATATCCAAACTTCCTTTTAGCAAACATACACGCAATCTTTCCATGGTGCCAAAAAAAGTTAATAACTGAAACGTGAGATTTTAACAGATGCTATACAACTAAAATGAAATGCCGATTTTGGTTACATATCTATGAATTATGGCAACTCGTATCCTTCAACTAGTAATATTGCAGATATTTTGGTCGAATATGTAGCGTATATGCAGATATACAATTTGGAGAATATCTCAGCCTGGTATTGATCCGCTATTAACAGAAAGAACGCAGATCTATTGTTCAAGAAATACAAGCGAATTGGAAAAATTGGAGAAGGTGCATACGGAGTGGTGTACAAATGCCGGGATGTGCTCACCGGCAATTTGGTGGCGATAAAACAATTCACAGCATCCGAAGATGACCCGGTTATTCGAAAAATCGCATTACGGGAGATTCGTATGTTAAAAGTGCGTTGCTTTCATGTGGCATTCGAATTTGTTAACATTTGTTTACCCAACTGGAATAAATGTTGATGAGTATTTAAATTAAATTTTACCAAAAGTAATTTCTCGTGTTGAAGGGACTGAATGTGACGTACGAAATTTAGTTGTTGTTGTTGTTGGCCTCCTTCGGTCGATGTCGACTATGGATGTACATCACAATTGAATGAATGTTCATGTTCTGCAGCTTTTGGAATGACTAAACAGTCCAATTCGGGAGGATCAATCTCTCCCGCAGCGCTGGCAACGAAAGTCAGATCTCGGTTGTATTGCATCAGTTGCACGCTAGCGGCGTGATATGCGTTCAACAGCCAAGAGCTGTATCTGCTCCTCCCCAGCTTGCAGACGACGCTTAACGCAATGCCTCCAACGTGAGCGGTCATGAGCAAGTACTTCCCAACTCGCCGGGTCGATGCCAAGAGCTTTCATATCTCTTTTGCAAGCGTCTTTGTATCGCAAGTGCGGTCTGCCCAATGGTCAACTTCCTAATTGCAACTCACCATAGAGTAGATCTTTCGGAATACGACCATTTTCCATTCGGTAGACATGACCAAGCCACCGCAGGCGGCGCTGTCTCATTAGGGAGAACATGCTCTGTAGACCAGCTTTTGAAAGCACTTCAGCGATATGTTCAAGATACGACGGATGCTTCGTAGATGAAAAGCGTACAGATTCCGTCCGTGTCTTGCGTGGGTTACCCAGGTTTCATTGTCGAACAGTAAAGCATTTAGTACGCAAGCACTGTATACCATCATCTTTGTCTTTACAGTCAACCTATGGTTACTTCGAACACAAGAGGTCAATCGGAACAAAATGACAGCTGCTCTGCCAATCCGCTTATCAATCTCGGTGTCTAGCGTGAGGTTATCCGAAATGGTTGAACCAAGATATGTGAAGTGATGTACTGGTTCAAGCTGACAGTTTCCAACAGTGATGATTGGAGGTGATACAATCATTTGAACAAGGACTTTGGTCTTCCTCACGCTGATTGTTTGCCCAAAGTCTTTGCATGCCGACGAAAACCAGTCCATTAGCGACTGGAGGTAATCTTGGGAGTGAGCAATAATGGCTGCATCGTCGGCAAACAGCAGGTCACGGATTAGTACATTTCGTGCCTTGGTTTGTGCTCTCAACCGGTTAAGGTTGAAAAGCTTGCAATCACTTCGCATGCATAGATAAATGCCTTTTGTTCTTGTCCTAAAATTGTGCTTCAAAATCAGAGCAAAGAAAATGCCGAAAAGCGTCGGAGAAATAAGAAAACATTGTTTGGCGGCTCGGTGAATTTCAAAGGCTTCTGAACTGAAACCGTTAATATGGATTGAGCCCTTCGTGCCAGAGTGGAACGAAATAACGAGCTTGAGCAGTCTCGAGAAGATCATTTCAACGGTTGATCATCCCATGCGGATGGCACATTGAGATTCGGAGTAAACACTATCAGCTAAAACTTGCAGCCTAATCTGTTGGACTTAATCAAACAATTTACCTAGAACATTCAGAAGGTAGATTCCTCTGTAATGATAACATTCACCTCTATCACCCTTATTATTACATAGCGTGATGATCTTTATGTCTCGCATCTCTTGTGGGAAACACTCCTCCTACCAGTAATGAAGACGCAGGTGAACAGGTTGTAATAATGCTGTTCTACAGCAAAATATTCATTTGCCTGCTTTCTGTCACAACACAACCCACGACCGGTTTCGTGCTCTTTGCACTCATCAGGTAGGGACAGTAAGATCAGGATCCGCATTTGATGAGCTCAAGTGGAAATCCTTCGTCACTAAGGCCCTTCTTATTCGCTAAGCGGTCGATTGCCCTATTGAGCTCATCAAATGTAGGGGGGTATCTAGATGTTTAATGTTTAGCAACCGATCAACCTTTTTAAGTGCATACGGTAAAACTGTACTGTCCCAACAGTAGAGAGAGGAGAAGTGCTCTACCCATCTTTCCATCTGATGAGTTTTGTAGAGGCAACAGACCATTTCTCTTTAGAAATATAATGTATACTTAGAAGAATTGCTTAATCAATATTATAAGATAACGTAGAAAGTGATGATATGAATCATGCTCGGAATTAACATATCATTGCACATCCAACACTTAAGTGGATCGCTTAAAGTATTCTTTTTCAATGTTCACACTTTAGACAGCAACTCGACGAATTGCATATCGTTCAATAGCAGCTGAGGTTGTCTATCTTCTTACGCTTTTAGTGATGTTGTCGCTCTAACCGTTTCCTTGCAATCCATCCCAAACCCAAATTATAACTGTTTCACAATGGGCGTCGTCGTTCATTTCTGCGCTTCCTGCTCTTGCGTTGGGCCACAGCGTGGTGTCCTGCCCATCACCTGAAAGTTCGTGTTCAGTTCTCTGAAAACTAACACGATATGAGCTTCTGGAAAACCCTTGCGGTTGATTTTATAGAATATGTTCGTAACACAGACTGAGGGTGTCTTTTCCTTGAGATGCATTAATAAGGAATGATGTTCACCTTCTTTTATAAGTTACATGTATACTAGCATTATTCACGATTATTATTCCTGACTTTCAAATCCCACATTCCCGATTGAACTGTCACCTCAACTTTTACGCAGTCTGTGCAGGCTTTTCATGGAACAGCTTACAGACAGAAATTGTTCCATCATCAAACGAAATTCAAACAAACGTTACAATCTTTTATGTTGAATAATACTGTTTTGGCACCGGTGTAGTGTAATCCCATAGTAATTCCTTCTTACGCACATACTTGGAAAAACAAATAAACCCAAACATATATTTTTGACCGAGATTTCCTCCCACCATTTCACAATTCGTATTAATTTTGCTCCTTCGTTGACGCACATAGAAACAATCAATAAATTAACGATTTGATTAACTTTCATACATATATCCTATGGCATTGTACAGCTTTATAACACTATAAATTTTTGAATTTTGATTCTTAATTCTATTTATTCCTTAGTACGTGTTTTTTGATATGCCGTTTCTCGCCAAACGTTTTCATTTTTAGTGACGAATATATAGCTAAGTTCAATTGGCGTTTAATTGGGTTCTCAAATAAACCACGGTCTGCATGTGGACGACTAACTCTTCATGAGGTTGATCCTTTTTGATAGCATTGCTTCACCTGTGTTTAACTCTGGAGCGCAGCGATTTCGCAACTGGCTTAAATACCACTTAAAAAGGGCAGAGTTGTATTTAAATACACCGCATCTGAGTCAATTGGCTCATGTTAAATAGTAGGTCTTATCTGACAGTTATCCTTTAGCGCAAGACACTTTAGGAAGAGGAGTGGCAGTATAACGATTCAATAATATTTATAATCTCAACTTTTGGATCTAAGTTATCAAGGTAAAGATAAAATATTTTTAATTTATCGCGTTTTACGATGATGATATGTATTATCGACATTGTGACACCATGGCTTAGGAGCTTAGGGTTGTGGAGCTATTTCCTCGAAATACTACTATTACATATTCACTAATATCTGAAAAATAGGTGCGCCAATAACTAAACTTTGCTTTTTCCTTGTATAGTGGACCAATGAACAAAACGTATTTCATATTTGGACGAATTGCTAGACCGTTAATGATTTGTTGTATGTTTCCGATTGTACCAACCGTGAAAGTTATTATTTCGCTTAGATTTTGCGCTATACTTTTATACTACAGTAAACAATTTTTATGTGCGATCTAAGATAAAAGAACGGAGCAAAATATTCGAATTTCCCGGGATTCAAATCAAAATTCTCTAGTGACTCGTGTATCTCTTTCCAAGCAAACTTTCATACGAAGTGAACCACAAAATTTCCAGCTTTGATTAATTTAATAAAATTATTTGATCGTACAGATGACAACCTACCATGCAGATCTGCTTTTCAGGGCATTCTTAGGCATTAGTAACGCCCACTAGTTATGTGACAAACCGGAACAAACGAACCGCAACTTTATTCAAGATTACAATATTCCAGCGCGCCAAATATGAAACTGGAGAAGATGGAGTCGAACAGCTTTTGAAACGTTTACAAGCAAAGGGTCGTCATAAAACCAAATATCCAATTATATCAATCACAAGGCTAAATAGTTCTGAAATGGTTTGAAATGTAAGATTCTATCAGGGGAAATGCGAATGTGCTCAAATCTCTTACCCTAGTGAACGTTGGATTCGGCTAAATAAATCTGTCGACTAGCATACGATCATTTTCAAATGATATTCAAATGCAAAATATATGGATAGATTGATCAAAAGACGAAGTTGGTTGAAAGACTGAAAAATCATTGTTCTTTGGAGTTCATTTTAAATTTCTAGAAGAAAAATCATTGTGATTTCTGTTAGTAAATGGCTCTCGTGATTTGTCCTTAGTCGATGTTGCTGGAATATATAAATGATTAGAAGCGATACCTGATGGGCGTAAAACCATGATAAGGTTACCAAGGATACAGATACATGCTCAATTAGGTCCAGATAATGAAAGAAACTTTTTTTCATTTTACATGCAAACCTAAAATGCATCATTCAGAAAACTGGTTCATATATCAAAATCGTGAATCTGCTCTCACAAAATATGTTCACCTATCAGTACAAATACTTTTATGGAGGAATCAAAATAATTCCTTACTTAGTGTTTCTAAGGTTGCGATAATTATAAACAATTATCAGCAACCACTGTAAAAATTTGGAAATTGCTATCTATTTGATTTGATTGTTGAATCATCTATTGTCAAAATGAATAGTTGTAGCAATACACATAATGTTTTTAATCGCGAACCATACTGTACATATTTATCATGAAGTATATTTCCCAATTTCACGTAGGAAATTACAATGATCCGAAATCGAGTGTAATAACTTTGTCGCTAACGATTACATTTTATAATGGGAGATTTTATATTCATGATATTCTGAGATGCAATTTTCGCTTCCAAACTGGATGAGTATAAGGCGAACCATGCGGTATGTGACTATCTCTATTGATTTTCGAGAGATTATGGTAATTTTGCTCCACATACCTGTCATCTAATGGTTATTGTTAAGCTCACTGCTTTTTCTACCATTAAACATTCTGAATTCTGAATTCTGAAATGTAAACAAATTTTTGGGTCACACAACGTTGCTCTGCAGTTTCAGTTCCCTGTGCTTTCACTCCAAAGCACCCTCGATAACAAATAAATTACAATTTTCAGGCACGAGAACAATTGTGTCGATACCCATTACGGCAAGCTACAATAATATTTTTCACATTTTGAATATTAATATGAATATTATATTCATTAGTAGTGACAATTCTAATGGATCATGTTTTGTAGCAAAAAACATTTATCGAAAATGTAAGAGTTGAGTAATGAATAAATACACATATTTAAAGACACATGATGATAAATTATGGAATGAAAATAGCGATTATATACTGTATCTACGTCATCAAAATATAAAAATGCAGATTATAGCTAAATATGTGTGTATTTTCACATTAATTCTTTTTTTGCCATAGTATATGTTCCCGTAAATTAATCAAATTATCTGTTGATTTAGCGCCTAAAACATCCAAACCTGGTGAATTTGATTGAGGTATTCCGGAAAAAGAAACGGTTGAACTTAGTATTCGAATACATCGATCACTCACTTCTCAACGAAATGGAAAGGATACCCAGAAGGTAGGTTTTCTTGACCGGAAACCTTAGTGCCTAACGTTTTCGTGATGATTGTGTACATTTGCGAGATGGTATGGGCAAAACCCAACGCTAGTTGACATAAATAGTTATGCGGGAAATTTCTATATGGGAGCAGTGAAACAGAAATTATATTTTGCCGTTAGCTGTATATGATGCATCATAAAATCCAAGTTGTTGTTTAAGGCGTTCTACCACTCGACACAAATTACTGGTTCAACCTTGATTTTTTGTCGAAGTTACACGATTTGGAGGTAAATTACGATTTTGTTACGCTCAAGAGCTATTACGCTTATACTGAATGCAATCGTAAATCTGTTCACTAAGTGTAAAAATGAATGAAACGAATTGTCTCTATACTAGCAGTCAAGCAAATTTTGACAAATTGACCGTGTGTACATTTGGAGTTAAAGCGTGATTCAAGTTTAACCTAAATAATTAAATCTTCTGGAATAAACAGGTGACCGCCACTAACTTTACTCTACCATTGCAAAGAAATTTGTGTGCATTATGAATACACGATCGGTTCCAAACATATTCCAATCGATTGCTTACCCTACCTTTATAGCGAACGTTCAATTCAAACAAATTACCGTGTCCGATTTTCTGCTCATCCCAGCCATATCCCGTAAATCGTTGCCATAGTGATTTTATCGATCGAGTATCTTCTAGACATCCTAAATTTTGCCACATTTGAAAGCGAAGCGATTAAATGAACGCAAACGGGATAAATATCTTTTAGCATCCACTTTAATATAATAATAATATGGTATTTTCGTTTCAGATTGGACAAACGGAAAATTGTGAAGATAACGTGGCAGCTATTGTTAGCAACTGACTTTTGCCATCAGTCAAATGTACGTTCATCGATCGGGTTTGGTAAACCATCACACCAGAGATATTGTCACAATTTCGTTAGCTTGTGCAAGATGTTTGATTGAGAAGAGATCAGCATGAGCATCGATGGCCATTTCTTTTAAAATGATCGCGAAAGTGCAGCTCAAGCAAGCTCCACACAATTTCGGAGTCGACAAAAAGGAGATATTTGCTGCGACTAACATCACGATTTGAAAAACATGCCAATAGAGTGTTACAGTGGACGATAAATTTCAAATATAATTTTTCGGGAATTATATCTTTATGACCAAAGTGATGTGTTGCTCACATCCCCCGAAATTACACACCACTACCGGTTTCTGGCTGTTTGCCGTCGTCAGGTGGCGACAGTATTATTAGGTTCAGAGAGCCTTTTCAAGTAATAGGCAATTTAATGAATGGTTTCAAATTCCGAGAATCTGATTTATCGTGTAGATGTAAGGTTCTTGAAAACTTTCAGTGTTATGTATTTGGTATCAGAAATTTAAAAATCACCTTAATGCAACATAATCTATTCAGAGTTCGCTGGTTAAAATTATCATCGCTTTCAGTGATTAACCCCGAATATCATTCAATTATTAAACAAGCTATTTTATGCTCGCTTTAACTGATAAACAAAATAATGTATATGATAGTTGTCGGTTTTACTTGAAACTACATTCTACATATGCCTATTTATATCCTCAAAATATCGCTCCAGAAATGACATTGTTTTCGTTATTTTACAAGGGCGCAATATGTTATTCGATAAATAATTATATATTGTAAACTTAAATATATGTATGCTTTTCCTCATTGATTATAAGCAAGAATAGCTATTATACTTCGATATATATATTTATATATTCTCGTTCTCAATCGATTTTAATCGAAGTATGGCAAAGGTGCTCGATTTTGAAGAAAAACACTCAATTCGTAATTGCTACCAGCAAACCCTTGATTATGAAATGTCGATGCTAATCAATAAAATACGTTTCATACATCTCTGCATTTCAAATTTAGCAGACATCTCACAATTTTAAACAAGTTTTGTTTGTAACCTACTAAAAATTAAGGTTGACACGATCAACCTGTTTAATCACATGTAGACTGGCTTAAACCTTGCCTTACCTTACCTTTCTTTTCAGTGACAGTAAATTTTATACCATTGCAATGTCCATGCTTTTGATGTAAGAGGTTGATAGACTATACAATTTTTGATCGCGAGTGTTGAAACAATATAATTTCACCTTAACAGTGCATTCATCGAGACATCAAACCGGAAAATATTCTGCTGAATAATAACTATGAAGTCAAACTGTGTGATTTCGGATTCGCGCGATTTCTCAGTGAGTTACGATTACCTTACAAAATATGTCTACTTACATAATCGATTTGGATAGCTCACCATAATACCAGAGGTTTTAAAAGTATAGCATATAATGTATTAAAATTATTCTTAAGGGTAATCCATTTTTCTCTGTATTATTCTAAACATTATCGATTTTAGAAGATTTGGAACAAAACATTTTAAATTTTGTCCAACGTTTCTTTAAAGTAACTGGTCGTTGTGGCTCATAGATCAGGTGCATATTTTAGGGTTCTTTTAACACGAAGCTGTCCAGGCGAGATGATTCCATCCACTGGATGGGGTGCTAAGCTGTCATGGTTCATTTCTAAACTATTGCTGGTGCCCATTTTACATTTGGCTAAGATGGAGATCTCAAATAATCTCATTTCCTAAAATGTGCAATCAAACAACCGGTTGAATGTAGAAATTCCTGGCCGATGCTTTACCACAGTGGTGTTTTACTGGACTAACTTTGAGATCCTTTTTGAAAGTAAAGGAGTCATTTATCCTAGATTTCATACTTACGAAAAACAAGCAAATAATCACATGGTAAACATTTTTAGTTATCTGAGATTGTCCATCGTTCGCTCCATTCTGCACCATATCGCCCATTTACCTGATTCAGCAGAGATATCAGCCTCTATTTTCATAAAATTCGGTTCTGTGTGTGGATGGCACATAATGTTGTAACTTGATGAGAAAGCTATTTAAGTTCGGCACAACAAATCCTTTAGAATGACCAATAAACTTTCAACTGAGGCACGAAAGGATCATTGATTAATCAAACCAATATTAAGAAAGTGCACTTAAAAGCTATTGGATTCAGCTGAACAACACAAACGGCTAAACACTACGAAATTTCTGAGCAGCAACTGGAGAAATCTTTGCTAACAAAAAATCAAAGTTTACGAAATAACCCCGCGTCATTTATCGATTTACTAAATTCCTCGAGTAATGCCCACGCACGATTTTCAATTACATCGTCAAATTTATTTCTTCAGCAATATAATGAAATTGTATAATTATCCCATTTACGGTGAGCAACGTTGTGCTTACTGACTAATGGATGACATTATTTCGAAATGCTTCCGAAAATTCCGTCCGATGCCACCAAATATGGGGTGACGAGAACGTCACTCTTTCTTTGACATTAAAAAACGTTGTCTTTCACCTGTTCGTCCTTGAAACAAAAGGAAAGAAATTTTCATTACACCTGTTTAATATATGTATGTGTTCTAGAACATAATCGAAAGAATTCTGATTATCTTCGGATCAACAAATCAATGTATGATATTGTCTGATATTTCACACAGATTGACTAAATGATTACACTTCATTGTATCACAGTGGGATCCGAGGCGGAATACACGGATTATGTTGCCACGAGATGGTACCGTGCGCCAGAACTGCTAGTTGGAGACACTCAATATGGGCCTCCAGTCGATGTGTGGGCGATTGGATGTGTTCGCCGAATTGGTCACCGGTACCCCACTCTGGCCCGGATCATCTGACCTGGATCAGCTGCACCTAATTACCAAAAACTTGGGTGATTTTGAGACTTTAGCTTACTCATTCATCGGCAAATATTAAAGTACTTCAGGAACTCAGCTCTAATTGTATTTCAAATCCAAACTAACTTGGAACCTAATGCAGACATATAGTATGAACCTACTTTATTCAGTGTATCAAGCTAGAAAACATTATTTGTGTTCTGTTGTTGCCAAGTCTCAACTTGCTTCATGTATTAAGCATCATTTGAAATATACTATACGGGATGCCATTAGTAATGAATTGAAGCCGTCAGTCCTCTAAAATGATTAAGGGAGAACCGACATAGGTTGGATAAGGTTAACATGGTCAAATTATGTAAACACTTGAGCCTACAATGTATATGCCAGTGCAACCAAACGCAAACGGTTGAAGTGAAGTGTAATCACGTTTGCACTCGCTTCTGGTCAGATGTCTTTTGCGGTGTGATTCCTTGTTGACAAGAAGCTATTTAGTATTATTCACGTTCCACCTCAAATACAAAAACACAGAAAAAATTTCGCTCATCAAGCGTTTAATACGCATTTTAAAAACAAAATAATAATCCATATGCTATATGCGAATCTCGCAATCACAGAAGAAATCCTAAGTGCGTTAGTCTCAGCTGCCACTTCGATTGATTTGTCAAGCGATTTCATGTCAACCGGGTCTATTCGAGCACTGGTGACGTTAATCCCATTTTATCGACTTAACAAATTGCATATCGTTTCCATATCTGTTGTTGTTGGTCATCTGTTCCGATTACAGCATGTATTTTATTTATTCTCATGTAATGTTCCGCCATTCACTAATCTGTTAGCCTGCATTTATAAATCATATTTTTGGCGTTTTTTTTTTCGCACGCGTCATGTTTCGGAGAAGTCGTGTTTGTTGCTATCTGAACGATCGAGAATTACACACCTCAAGTGCAATATCTCCAGCAGCAACATTTCTTACATTTTCAGGCTATTGATGTCATCAAATGGAATCGTAAGAATATTTGACTTTGCAAACACTTTAGCTAGAGTAGACGAAACTAAGACGTGTTTTTAAACAATTACATAGTGATTCCAGGTGATGTATTGAAGAATAAATTTTATATATCGCCATGTCCTTATATAATCCGATTTAATCGTAGAATGCCTTATTTTTTAAATAAAAACTAACAATGAAATAAAATGAAAATCAATTTAATTTTACAAATTTGTTTTCAGGAAATCTGTATGCTCGGCACCAAAAGATTTTCGAAGATAGTAAATACTTCTCCGGGATTCCGATTTCACATGTGGAACAGGTTGTAAGTTCGTTTCATCTAAATATTTGTAATTTGTCAGACGTGAAATAGGACAACTTACCCATCATTTTAGTATTTGAACCATTGAATTTTCGAAACGAAATGTTAAATTAAATAACACCCGTT